>WEDG01003825.1:0-56790 GCA_017591395.1 Schistocephalus solidus
ATTTCATCTGACAATGCCTGTAAACTGGCATTAAATACAACTTTTATTATTATTATTATCTACTAGACAGTCGTCACTATGTAGACCTCAAAACAGCTTTCCGAGTACTTGTTCCGGCACGAACAACTCGGACTTTGCGCTACATGACAGCAGCGTATATACGTAGGGCAAAACCTATTCTTTGCCAGCAACACGACAACGTGATCAATCTACAATTGCCCTGGTGATTTTCACCCTAGATTATTCATGGTTTTAGTTGTCTAAGCTTCTCCCTCACATTTTCGTTCCTGAAGTTCTTAACGTTCTCCTCTGGCCCTTGCTGTTATGTATTGATTTTCTGTTAATTCAAACTGCTGTCCATTTTCATTCGTTATCTGTGTTATGCAAAGCTGGGTTGCAGTTGATAAGCAGTCACGAAATTTCTTGGTACCAATAAATCCTGCTGTATACGCCTGCTTTAAATTCATACCCGGGAGAAAATACTTCAAATATTATGACTTCATTCGTCGGCTAAGTATTGAAGAGGGTTTCGCTGGCGAAACGGTATGTGTATAGTTATTTAATCATTTTACGATCAAACAACTGGTCGACATAGGTAGCCAGAATGAGGCAAAATTCATCCAAAATCTGCTGACTGCCCTCTTAAGCCCACTGCTTCGTCATACCTTCTGTTGTACTGGTGGATCCAAGGAAGAGCGGTCTATATTTGCCTTCCCATTGTTCCCAAACCTCAAAGGTAGGTCTAATTTCCGTATATTGAGGCGCAAAAATTCCATTGCGCAAAATTTTGTTTCAATAGCTGTCGTATTGATGCAGTATAATGAACGGTCATTAACTGGTTCCATGGATCGACAGACCGATATGGAGAGCGATCAAAACACCGATGCTACCTACATTAGATAAAACAGCTCTCTTTGAATTATCATGCGTATACATTCAGGTTCCAGTTGTCCTCCCCAATGACTCCGAATATCCAGAACTATCCTTGCTCCAGAAAACAGTATGCGAACTTATAGCATTATCAACCGTATAAATAATGCCATTTACATGATGCGCTTCTGTGTTAATATAATAAGTATTAACTACTATGCGTTATAAACTTATTCGGCTTTGTTTGCATTACGTACGTCTTATCAAAGTTCTCTTCCTCTACAGGAACAACAAGTGGCCAATAAAAGTGATCCATCTTTGGATTCGGAAAGTATTTAGATTCCACTGACTGAGGACTGCATGCTTGTACATTCCTTTCTAATTGTTTATTTTCAAATAATAAATAAACCATCTATTCTACGATTTTTATGAACGTCTAATTTTCAAGTTATACAGTAGGTGCTGCGTCGGTAATCGCTTACGCAGTTACATGAATTGCTTATCGCTGCGGTTTGTGTTTATTAGCGAAAAATGGGGGTAGGATATGATACCTTTAAGGGAACTACGATTAAACAGCCTAAAATACTGTACGCTCGGCTAAAAGTCGACGCCATAAGAGATGAAAAAGAACGAGGAGAAAGAAGCCTACTCATGCGATTTTCTGGATGTGATCGTATTGAATGTCACACCTTACTCATGGCAGCTTGCCTAGTTATGTAATCGTCAGGTCTTGCCACGGTGGCAACGCGACACCAAACGTGGGAGGTGCCAGCCGGGGAGTGCCAATGGGTAAGTCTATTTCCCTTAAATACACTGAACAGTGTACTTGACTTATAAAACCCCTTTAGGAACAATAATTCACTTTCCTTTAATGCATGTTAATATTTTAAAAGTTATATTTGCGAAAGAATGCATTACCGTCTGGATTATAAGATTTTTTAACCCTACTACAACAGAAAACATCTGAAATCACCCAAAAAGACCGTAAGTTCAGCCAATTTATCCGTCTCTGACAGAGTAGTCAGACTTCGAAACGCCCTCATGCGGACGTTATGATCCCATCATCAATTGCAAGTTTTAAACAAACAGATTAATGTTCCAAAATGACCAGGAAAAAAGACCTGTTCGTGAGAGTTTACTGCACCTTTGTTCGGTCTCATCTAAAATATGGCATACAAGCGCGGCGGCCATGGCTAGAGAAGGATAAAACAAGCCTAAAAAAAGTGTATCGCCAGGCAACAAATCTGGTAAGTGGTTTCAAAGATCGATCGTACATAGAAAACCTGCGCTGCCTGATCTTATCCTGGATTATAATATAATGCATTACCTTGAGGAGGGATTGAGCTTTGAGGAGATGTTTCAGTTGCACCTTTTTCCCAATCCTCATGGGCATTCGATGCAGCTGCGCATGAAAATATCCAGGCTGAACGTTCACTCTGAATTTTTCGAGCACAGGGTAGTGGAAAGCTGGAATGATCTCCCCCAATCAGCCGTGGAGGCGGCATGCCTTCAGATGTTCAAGAAAGGCCTTGATGACTATATGTGTCCCCTGCTTTATTTCGACAGACGGAACCTCAGCTAACTGCCCCGTGAACTATAAAATTATTTTACTACTCACATCTTGCGAGTAACCTAATTCATGCGATAAGTTGATACACATATTCCGCAGCATAAAACGCACTGGCATGTACACTTTGGGGTTTTTAAAAGCATGGTCTATTATCCTTACCAAATGAACTGAATAAACTGAATCAGATATTGTACTCATTCCTCGAAACTTGTGGGTAACTTTCCATAGTTTTATTGGACAGTTCGAATTATTGAAAAAATTTTTCTGCATTATAAAATATGGTAATCAATGGCACAAATATATATTTCGCTGAACAAAATGCCCTGAAGTTTTCATTGTTTAAACAAATTTACATTAAAACAGGAATGGTTATCTCAAGGACGATTGTAGACGCGCTTTTCTAGCTTTAATTCTCTACATTTGATCTGGTTGCCCGTCGCATGCTGCTCTTTTATACAATTTTGGAACTGATTATGGTGCCAGGCCTGCTAAACAGGTATAAGGAAGATGGTCTTCTTTTTGATTTTGGGACTTCACACGATTTTTCGAACTGGATCGAAGTTTCTGATACAGTTCGCGAAGGCGGAAAGTCCAAGGCCATAATTACATCGCATCGTGGATCTGTGAGTATATAATTAGTAGTGATGGGAATAACCAGAATTTTAGTTGTGCAATCTTCTTGTACTTATTAGATCCACTACCAAACGGTGCTTGCTTCGCAGGCATGAAGTACAATGGCACCCGATGGAACCTGAGTGACTACGATGGAATTGAAGCCGAATTACGCCGTACGGGGCCCAATGAGTGGTTTAAGTTCGTCTTTGACCAAGAGTTTTCTTACGAGAAACAGTTCAGGGTATGTTTTTTTGCGAATATTTATCGTGTCAAGGTTTCCGTATTTTCAACAACTGATGCGCTTACTTGCCTCGCTCTAGTTTTTTTACACGTTCAAACGCTTAGTTACAGTGTTCACGTTTTTTGTTCTGCTCTCTTTTCTTTTTTGATGAGACACGAGAGTGGTCGTCCAGCTGACTTGAATAACGGCCATTTTCCTGGTACTTATATTTAGCTGCGTGGAGCTTTGCGTGTTTTATGTTATACCAGTAAGTTCAGTTGTTATATCTTCAACAAGGAATTACCAAACTTTCAAGCGTCCATTATCACAAGTTGTTATCCAAGCTTCATTTCCAGGGTGAAAAAAAAACAAATATTATATATAAGAAGTAGACATTTCACAAACATTGCAGGTGAAAAAAGTTACAGAGAATAAAGATTTCCAATATGGTGTCGTTTCTGCTACATGGGCAAATGAATGCAACAATGGAATTTAGGGCACAATATTAACAATTAAGTTCCAAAGAGTTTCTGCTCCGAGTTCAAGGATGAGAGCTTCAATAGTCTTCGTGTTTTTGAATTAGCTTGTTGATTTTTGAATTTGCTCGATAGGATGAGCATAGGACCCAGATCCTACACTGCAGTACGTAGGGCAACCTCATGGATGAGGCAAAGACCGGCGCAAGTAGAAGTGAAGGGCCAACACATGACATAATATATACCAGTTAAAATAACTTAAGCCATAAGGAGAAGTGCTGATGAGCACTGCGAACTTCTTTCCCATCCTGTTTTGATACGAACACCCATGAAATGAACCAATTTATATCGAAAGTAAAAATAAAACTACTTGCTTATGGTTTTGCGGAAATCCTTATATGTGCAGGGCGCAACGAAATCGTTTGCCGTCATTTGCAAGCAAGCTTAGCCTAGAACCCAGTATCTACAAGCGTTCTATGGTAGACTTGATTTCCTTTCGAGTCCAACTCTTAGTTTATAAAATTAGCATGTCGCAGCTGTAAGTGTTTCACTTAATGTTTGATATCACACTATAACTGTCAGCTACCTGTCCCAGGTTCTCTTGATAACTTGCACGAATTTCCGTGGGGATGGCATACATGGCTCCATTTTATTAGCTTGTATACTTTGTCAGGGTCAGCACCCAGCCGTCTATGATGGTACTTTACATAGTTAATTCACCACTTCCAAGTTCCGTGGACGCCGGATTTTTTAAGTGATGGGACAATTTTTGTTGTCGGACATTGTATTACCCCTAAGCCTGCGTCGTGAATACGATACAAGGACCATACCCGTAAACATTATTCAGGACGCTGCCTTAAATAGAGATGTGACCACATGTGCTCTATGTATACCGATTATATCTCTCCCACAGTAGTCATATTTAATATTTGGATCTCGTTCCTTCTCTCAGCTTAACCCAAATCTTGCGATATATAGGTTTACTCGTACGGCAGTTGGCCTTTTGAACTCTTATTTGTTTTATTCAGGCAAATTGTAAGATTATTTCGTCGTTGTACTATTCACGATTGCCTATTACTTGAGCACAGCCTCTGAAATAAAAACCAAAGCTTCAATGTTAATTATAATTTCCGAGATGGCGTCTTCTATAAATTCAGAACTCGGAGGTGTTAACGAAGGCTGAACTCATGCGCTTATTCCAAGGCATTAAACTTCGACATTCCTCACCATGCATGTTTCTGTTGACCTTGTTGGTCGGAATATAGATGTAAGAGAGTCTGAATTTCTTCCTAACAAAGTCCTTTTTCAACGGGGCTGTTTGACGCACATGACAGTGATTCTGCAAGTTAACCTAATCTCCACAGACACACACTGGTAATCTTCACTGAGTCACTGAGCCTAAATGCTTTGCAAACCCAGTTCAGGCCAGAAATAAGATATTCCTCGGAAATGTTGTTCTCTAACCTTGTTTAACGAAAATTATTACTCCCCCTAAACAGCTGTCAGAACATAATGTGACCGAGATGACACTTTTCCATTTCAGGCGCCTTCAGACTTTGGTACTGTTCGTTTCCCGTTTACGGAGATGAAAGCTTATCACTGGGGTAAACCTGTTAATAATGCTCCTCCGCTGAACAAGTCCAATCTCGACTTTGGTATTCAAGTTTATGGTGGTGTTTTTGAACGATTTAAACAGTCCGGACCTGGCAGTCTTCAAATAAACTGGGTGCGGGCCTACAAATCTCATCACTAAATCATCCAAAGCACACCAAACTCGTAACCTACCTTGCACTTATTTTTATCCATTCCTGATTTACTTGTCCATGAAAGATTCTACTCTGATCTTCCTATTAAAATTTTCCCTTATTGTACCTTCCTAACTCTAATCAAGGTTTCATGCCATTATCCTGGTACTGAGTTACTTTTCGGAACATTCACTAAATTTTCATTTTTACCTCATCACTCATAATGACGATATCCTCCTTTATGCATCACGTTTGCTTCAAGTCTGACAGTTCGACCGTATCAAACGACAGTTTCAACCGTGTACTGCACAGCATGGTGGGTGTAGGGACGGTGACTTGCGCGTGAATTATAGCGGTAGTAGGCTTATGCAGCACCCACCGCACTCTGCCCTCCCGCGCCCCCCTGCGATCGGTGTCAAGACAAGGTCAATAATACCGGGCATGGGATCGGGCGCAGGGGCTAACAAAGCTCGAAAGCCCGTCTGCATTTGCGATATACCACCCGGTCCGCGCACGACGGACCGGTTTTTAATAGAAACAAAAGGAGATGGCTCAAATCCCAAATTATTGGAATTGCCATACAGACCACGTTCAGAAGGAGCCATCGCAGCCTGGTTCTCTGTTCTGAGAAGACCGAATTATCCTGTGTGTTGCTAACCTTCCAAGCCACGGCTTCTAGCGCACTTCGATAGACTCAAACACATCAAATTGTTTGTGGTGAGGAATATGCGCTGAGTGTCGTGCGGGCGCAGTCCCTAGAGTTGGTCCAATTTCACTCTCCCTGCTATCCGATCCTGACTGTCATCTTATGTTATGATTTTACATAAACGGCTAGCTGAACTAAGGTATCCCGTCTACGTGTGTCAACGTGGTCTCCGCGCAACGAGTTTTTACACGACAGCAACGGATGGGTCGGATCTGTTATGTGTTGTAACGTCATAGAAGAAGGCACTGAGCCGAACTAAACCGATCCGCGCGCTAAATGTTCGTTGAACTCGTGGGCACAGTGGAAATAGACATTGTAATTTCAAAGTACTTGGGACTAGCGTTCGGCTGCTTAATTTCTGTTCTTCGACAGGTCATTCCATTCTGGGTGATGTTCTCCTAGTGTTCCGGTTGGATTTTGAGATACTTTATAGAGGTTATCAGGCGTACTTTTACTGCTTGTCGGTGAGCGCCCGTAATGACGTTGCCATAGAAGAGTCGCATAGGTAGGCGCTCGTCATCCATGGCGAGATGGCCTCACCAACGTGGTTGCAGTTGTTTCAGCATAGGTTTTGTGCTGAAGATTGCGGTCCGTTGCAGGACTTCCGTACCCGGGATCCTTTCATGCCATACCAGTTTTTCTATTATTCGGAGGTCCCCTGCCCTCATCGCCGTAGACGATAGAGCCCCGTGCAACCTGAATTTTGTATCGAGGTGAAGTCCTCAGCGATTCCTGACAAACTTGTAGCCAGCTAAACACCCGGCTGGATTTTGAGGTCCAGTTGGTCACCTCGTCGTCGATCCTGATATTCACTGATACAGTGCTGTCCAGGAATGCAAAGTTGCTGATAGTGGTGACTTGAAATCCGTTGATTTTGATGTGCTATTCCCTATAGTCAGTGTCTAGAGCCGGTTGATACAGGACCACCATTTCATCCGTGTTTGTTGTCAATACGAACTTGACGCAACGGGAGGCGTGTAGGTGTACTCATCTCTATATGGCCGCTTCCGTCTTATCCTTTGGTACAGAGTCATCCGCAAACATTAGGTCGTGGATGACGGTCTGGGATAAGCCTGAGCGCTCTTGCATGCTTCGTGCGTGAAACAGTTGTCCGTCTAGTTCACATGTACACAACGCAAAGTTCTCCTTCCAATATTAACATATGCTTCCGAAACAACGGCTGACTTTGTCAGTCATGCATTTAAAGTGACTAATCCTCAACAATACTCTCAAAAGCAAATAATCGCCGAAGTATTACAGAACAAGTCAAGTTTGGCAAACGTACACTTTCGATTATTAATCATTAGGCGTTTAAATTAATATAGAGGAGCGTTGAGTAACAAAAGGTTAAACATCCAGTAAACAATAAGTACGGGAGCGAGGTTGAGGGCGTTCAGAGGTCAGGGGTTATATTCTAACCCTATCAGGGCCTGAGGGAGGGATGGTCGACCGCCATCTGCTTCGGCTTCGTTACTTTGACGTGGCAAGAGGGCCAGGGAAGCCTTAGGGTCTTGTAAACGGTTTCTTCACGCACAAAATTGGGTTGATTAGCCATATGACCACTGCCTTTGCCGTCATAAGTATCCGCTGATGCAGAAACTTAAAATGTTTCGTCGACACTTTAAAGATGACTCGGAATGCTTGGTTGACGTCCATCTGGTGACCGCTCTCAAACAGGTGGGCCACAGTTACGCTATGGATGGATCTTACCATGCCTTGGTTTGGCCAAGCAGGATGATGCTCTCACATCGTCTTCGATAGGTGCCTAGTTGGTCGACCAATATGACCTGCTTCACAGGAGTAAGTGAAAGAGTAGATGCACATTGAAGAAGTCTGAAAGGGCAGTCTGTCCTTACCTTCAAGGCGAAGAAGTGTTGTCTTTGAGAACACGAGCCTTATCTTAACAGCTGTGTACGTGCGCGCGATAGCAGCGGTTAAGCGACGATGGATAAATTCGCTCTCCTCGGAAAGGCAACGGGAGAAATAATTGTTTTTGCATGAAACTTAATCAATCGGCAATTCCTACAGCACTACCCGTCTATTTGTTGAAATCTTCTGCTCGACCTTGGAGGTCGGAGTCAGAACGGTTGCGGAATAAGTACTTGTTTACCCATATTCTTATGAGAGATGCATACAACTGCCATTCCTAATCAGTATATAAAAATTGACGCCTATTTGTAAGGCAGCATCTGGTGGTGCACAATTATTTATTGGAAGATTGAGTACATTTTTATTTTTGAAGTGAAAGCTGTCTTTCTGTATTCTTGTAAGGTTGGCAAATCTTTTTCTGTCTGTTCCCTGTATCTCTCTCATACTTCATTTCATGATGGGAAATCCTTTAACGCAAATTTAGATAATTGGCATGCCTAGTAAGCAAGTTAAGGGAGCCGTGGACTGCACGAACAATCGAGCAGACATCCGAAAATGACCTGAGACGTTGCTGCAACTTAACTAAAGGAAATGCTATATCTTGATAAAGAGATAAAGACCTCAACGGAGCAGGTTTGTTTGACTGCCGGCGTTACGGAGAGCTTGGTCTGCCCGCAATCGTAAAAAACATCAAATTCACAAAATCGAAAAGAACTTCAAATGACTTGCCGACGTATTCGGCCTTGGGTTCGTCGATTTTTGTGCATTTAATGCTTTGACAGCTATCAAGCTGTCCGAAACGACAACAGTTCAGTAAGTCTCGACAAGCCCTTCGCTCTTTCTCAAACTACCTCTACGGGTATCATTACATTTCCAACCTTAGTGCTATTTTCATAAATTATTTTTAGGAAAGTTAACTGAATGGCAGTGTACAGTAGATTCCCTATCTCATGAAATGTCAACCGAAATTGTTAAATGTATTTTCGATTCAAACAATCCACTTAAGTAGGGTTGGCGTATTTAGTATCATGCAGACTAATTCCAGGAAATTTCAGTCACAATAGGATGCCGCCTTTGAAAGAGCTTCTTTCTGACCGCCCGCAAAAAGTGTACTGTAAAAAAATTGCTTCTTAAGTAGCATGCAATTTTTTCTTTGATTTCCGATGCTCTTACTGATTCAAAAATATTCTACAGAAAACACGCATAAAAATATTTTTGAACTCGTTTGATATAAAATTACGTCTTCTTTAAATTTTATATGTGAAGAAATAGTATCTTTCGGTTTAAAAACGTTTCTAAATTGCTGATTAATTTTGAACCCTACTGGCCGTTATATTGGATCCGCGGTTTCCAAACTACATGCTGTAAACATTCGGTCTAAGGAAAAATCACAAATTTCTCAAAATATCAATAAGATATCACACAGTTTTGATGAAATGTAGTAGATTTGGATGATGTTGAATAACTTGTAGGCCACATTAATAAATTGACGGATACGATATTTACGGATGACAAGTCTAATAGTTATAAAAATTTTTAAAACTGAAAGATAACCTTTCTTCACGTATAAAATTTTAAGAGGATGTAATTTGCTGTCAAATGAGTGCAAAAAATAATATTTTTTTGTGATTTTTCTGTAAAATATATTTGAATTAGCAAATAATAATAATAAAAAATTGAATACTACTTAAATGGCCATTGTTTACAGAATAAAACTTTGCAGTCGATCAGAAAGAAGCTCTTTCAAAAAGCCGGCATCCTATTGTGACTGAAGTATCTTGGGATTAGGTCGCCTGATACTCAATACGACAACCCTCCTTAAGTGATTTGTTTGAATCGAAACCACATTTCAGAAATTGGATTGACATTTCATGAGATAGAGAATCTACTGTAATTTCCGTTTGCTTTGGAGCTGGGTCTGCAGTGCACGCATGGTACAAACATTCGATTTACCGCTTCTGGTTTAGTGGACGTCATCGGTGAGCGATGCCTCAATCTCAACTGTTTGTGCACTAGAGTTTCGAATCGCCTGAGCATTGGCCAAGATTCTCACTGTTGCTCTATGGGTCCCTTCCATGCCTGAGGCCGGATAAACCTAGGATAAACTGATGAGAGAAGACCCTCTGAAAGAAGCCAGCAGTAGGTGTAGATTTCGAGGTTGTCAGCGCCACCCCATTCTGGAGTAAAACAAATAAAAGAGGCGGAATCGCCTACTTTAAACAGTTGTCAAGATAAATGCGGCTGCCTTCGCTCGGCATAAACTTTATGGTCGTCATAGGTACCTTACCGCATATGTGCAGGGATGCGTAAGGCAGATGCAACCCTGAGAGTTATGGTGCAACGTGTTATATTTACTACTTAACCAATTGGCCTACCGGTGCCAAAATATTTAACAGCTCTTGTCCATTATACAGAATCAAAAGCCTTAAAGTAAACTATGCTGCATACCTTCTGACTTCTTTGACATGACTCTGTTTCCCTAACATACATAGGCAATTGATGATGCAGCTGAACGCTTACGGAAAAATTCTAAGGTCTTCGGACGCAGCTCGTTCTATAAATGTTTAGTCTCTACCAACTCGAGGAGCAGCATGACTGCAAGGTTAAGGGAACTCCGGTGGACACTGGCATCGAAAATTATCGCTTACCTTATCAACCTATGGCTGAAATAGAATGTTATTCAAAGTTGCAAGCCAAAATGGTGACTTCCTTACGTGGTTGATACCTTCCTTAATATACTGAACTGATGAACTGGAACAGAGGCTAAGTAGCTGAAAGTAACACCGTTCCTTGATGAGAGCAACAGACATCCAAGTATAAAAGCCTTCCAGGAAGTGTCTAGGGAGAACAACTTCAGCGTCCAACCTCAAACAGACGATAATTCTGCAACTTGCAAAATAGATTGCCCCGAATTCCTTCATTTGGCCTTTGACTACGGTGGCAGAGACAATCTCCTTAAGAACGAGACAGTTCACTCATCGGTTATCTCGTTCTCCCGGACACCCTATCAGCATTGAGAGAAGATAGTTCAGATGTCAGAACCGTCAAAGCCCCATTTCTAATCGATAAATGGTGCCGAGGGAATTAGAAACCCTGCAATATAGGAAGAAACCTCGAAAACTGGCACGACAACTAATTCAGTTTGCTATGTGCATAATCAGCAAGTTAGTTTGCTTGTGCATAAAGTCATCTCGAGTAAAAGATCCCATCCCTAACCAGCAGTAAGCTAACGTCTTTGGGCGGACGCCACGGATTAATTTCACGTGACTGTATGTTGGTTATACAAACCTATGCCACGAGACTAGTATTAATGGCAACCACGACAAGAATCCTCAATTACATTAACAACCGCAACCCCCCCCACACCGCCGTATTAGTGCAGTTGCGCACTGTCGCTTTCTCCGTATAAGTTCACACTGCTGCATAGCGTCCGAGAAGCTGCAAAATCGCAAGTCCCTGAGACATTTATTTCTCTGTATTGGATGCCTTCTGATCTTCTCATCTAGATGCTTATACCAAAAGCACACGAGGACCGACAGCGAAAAAAGACAGGAAATCCGAAAGGGACTTTTCCGAAGTCACAGAACACTCAAGGTGCGCCTTAGGCACTGGTCTGAGGTCAATATCTGTTCCTTGTTCCTGCAGCCCACAAGCCGATTACCTCGTGAAAACACGTCATGAATCATCTACCATGCCAACTATCTTGACCATCTAGATAACTAGTGTGGCATGACCATCTGATAAATAAGAACGCGTATACGTGAGTATTTTCTAGCCATGGAGCGAGGGACATGTCCTGCTCAAGGGCTCCGTCGAGCAGAAGGCTAGATAGATAGAGGAGACCTAACGCTCCATCTGTGGAATCCACTTACCCTCAAGCACCGCTTGGGTGCCAAACCAGGACCCACAAGATAATCGGATTATTAACCTATCAGGAGTGAGACAGCAAGACTTATTTGAACCATGAATTCCCCTTTTTCCAACTTCCGATGATACTTTTGCCTGGAAAAAGTGACAGTTTACGCTGCGTACTACAACAATTAAGGCCAACTTACGTTTTGGAGCAGGGGGAGGACACCAGCAGTAGTGCATTCTGCACATAGGCCTGGTGGAAGTCAGAGCTTTAACGTGCAGCCGACTCTGGATCTGTGTCTGCGTCTGCCTGCTAGGATGCTGTGGACATGAGAAACTGAGGCTCACGTGAGAGTAGGTCAGCGTCCACTCGGTCAGTTGCTTGGGCGATAGCCCAGTTTCTGGGCTCTTGTGATTGGCTGTCTTAGAGGATGCCCAGGAGCCGTGTACACGTGATCCATAGCATTGCGACGGTACCAGTGGCCGGAGCCTTATACTCGATGCGCTACAATAAGCCGCAAAAATGCATGCGAAATGCTAGATGAGTAAACAGTCCTCCACGAAGATTATCCTACGATCTCCAGCTATCTCAACACCTGTGGCCAACATTTCCGCATAGGTCTGCAGGCCACGCGAACCTTGAGTTGGATAAGGCCAGCTGTCGATGGTTAATAAGCCAAAATGGTCATTCCGTCTCCGAATATGCTACTGGTCACTGTGCGATTGCCCCTGAGGCCTCCGGCTTGAGCCTCAAGATACAACAGAACAAGTATGTCGCGTAACGCGATCACCGAAGGCTCACTAACATAGTTAATATACCCAATCGCAACCACGGAACAAAGATTCCGTGGCTTACTGGGTAGAACATCGTACTCGATGACCAAAAGTACCATGTTCAAATCCCAGGTGTACCAAACCTGGGGTGGGGTATGCTTGGCATATAACAGTCAATAAACAAGAGTTTAGGTTTGCCTTGGTAGTGTCATATTGGGAAAATCGAGTTATACTCGTGGCACCAAATCGTCGTCCGACGAAAAGAGCATAGAAAGCAAAATTCCCAGGCTAGACCGGTTGGCGCGACAAGAGAGACAGTGGCAGACAGGCAACTGATGTTTGAGCGGGGTAGGTACATAAGCACGGTATGGTTTTGGGTGCAGGCTAGAAGTCAAGAGCTGTCACAGCTTGCTGTGTCGAAGACGAGAGGGGAAAGTTATTCAGTTGCACTGCAGACGGCTGGATTAGTGGTATTCGATGCGGGATGGGAGCAGGGTTCAGTGCCCCGATATGGGATGTGTTAGGAGTTTCAGGTGTGATCTGACATGTTTGAGAAAGGGGTGGTCCTACAGTAAACTTCTGCATAACCCATTATGCCTTAGCATTTGTTTTTTAGGCCGTGGGAGCAAGTCAGTGAGGCAGGTACGCTGACGTAGCGGTTGATGCTAGTCGCGTCAGGGGGCTAGGCTTCGAGGAATTCTCGCACCTATTTGGTGATACCTATGGTGATCACCTAAGCTCCGTCCCAGTTGAAGTGATGGCCAAGCTCAAGGGCGGGCCATCAGGTCAGGTCAGCGGGTGACTAGTTCATGTTCGTTAATGCGGGTCTTAAGTCGTTGGCCTGTATAACCAACGTAATTGTAAGGGCGAATAGCACATGGAATGCAGTAATTGAAATTAGTTTGCTATTCTGTGGGTTTAGGGTTTTTTTACTGGGGATATTGTTGTGCACAGGGAAGATGCCAGCTTGTTGGCAATGACGATTCCAAACTGGCTTAGTTGGCGTGCCATTTCTTCGCGAATGCCCTGCGTGCAAGGTATGGAGTTGAATTTCCGCGGTACTTTTATCCATTTAAGACGAAGTTTTGTGGTTGTAGTTGCCTGAGACAGTTTTTCACAAAACTGACTGGGTATCCGGAATAACCAATACAGGTAAGGGAGTTCTTTCTTTAGTATATAATCGCTGCTGCAGTACCGAAAGGATCAATCGAAAAGAGTGCGAACACAGCTACTTTTAAGGGTCACAGGATGATTGACTTCATAGATAATGATGACGCCGAGATCAGAACCTTTTCGGTGGAGGTTCGTTGTAAGGACACCATCACGGAGTCTTTGGCTACTCGCATCTAGAAACAACAGGGCACTTATTGTTACCTCTTGACGATTAAGCTGGATAGTCTGAAAAATGCTTCTTAGGCTCTAGTGTGGCTGTTTAACTTTGAGGTTGTTTTGATGGCAAATGTATTACCTAAGTATTGGAGTGACATTTTGGTCTAAAAGCTCGTATAGCTCTTCTCCTGGTTATAATACTACTTCTGTGACCAGATCCGAAACTGGTGAGTTCATTCGGGTGTTCTTAACCTGTTGATAAAACTTTCCATCGAATTGACAATAAATCATGAAACAGAGCCTAAGCACTGCTAAAACGTACTGTAAGGTAGTTTTGTCAGCGTAAAGTTACGCTCCCAATGGTCCAGTTATGTGGTATTCAGGAAAACTGGATAACCACATCAAAAAGTAATCAGAACTTTCTCCAAGGCCTCTTGAGGAATACCTAAGAGTTTTTGATGCTAAAATGCGATTACTTGGTGAAGCGCTTCGGGTTGCCTATATACGCAGTTGCGAGGTTGTAAATGAGCGACCCATTAAGTGGCACTCCGAAAATTCGACCGCCGATTTTGATGAGGCCAACCATATGCTCCATAGAAGGGTAGCGTAGGGACGGTTACTTGCGCTGCATCTACTGCACTTTTTTCCTCCGCATCTGGGCCTGGTGTTATGGCCAAGTTAAAGAAGATCGGAAGCGAGAGAGGGGTCAGGTGGATGGCGTGGCCGGAGTCGCCCCCAAGCGTGCCGGCACACCTGGCCCGAATCCCACGGAGTCTGAGTGCCATTAAGGTCACATTAACAAGGAGCCATTGCAGCCGGACACTCAGTCCGCCAGCCAGTCACTCCACACAATCACACATTGGGCTGACCAGCGCAGTCTGAATTATCCTTTCAGTTGACCACCTTCCAAGCCACGGCTTTTATCACACCGTGTTAACTTTAGGCGCGTCAGACTGTTTATAGTGAGGAAGGTGCCCTGAGTTGTTGACCTTAATCTCTATTCCCAGTTTGAGGCCTCAGCCACCGTGCGAGCCGGTCTGGTAAGTGGTGCACCGTAATATTTTCAAGCTCGGATCACACATCCAGCAGAGGAGCCACGTAGAGAAGGAGCCGAGCATTATAATTCCATCTCAGGGAGATTTGCTGGTTGAAAACATGTTTTGCGCGACGTTGTGTGTGACCATGTATGACGTAGAAGCTGATGAGGAGAGTTGTGGCAACGTGGTATAGCTGGCGATGTTCTACTCCAGGTTGTCATGGTGATGCATGTGACCTAATAGGCCCATGCAGTGTGTGAATTTGCGTCTCATTCGGCCTAGTGAACTTGAAACGATGAGACTTCGGTAGGATACCATGATCGTGATAGCGGGCAAGAAATGTCAACTACTAGAATGTTGTCGCCTGCTTCTGTGCGAAGTTTTTTGATAATGTCTTATAATAATAAGCGTTTGCCAACCAAAACTATGATGACTAAAGAAGGTGGAGCGCATTCCGGGATGATATAATGAAGAGAAAAGGCTCATCGGTAATGTGCGTAGAGAGTCGAGCGCCAGATATCTCATCGGGTTTGTCATTCCCCGAAAAGAAGAAGAAAAAGAAAAAGAAAGGGAGACAAATTCATGGGCCGATGTTTCGAAAACCCTCTCGGTTCCAGCATCAGAGTAGTATGCTGCTTCTCTTTGCTGGCCTTGTTTGAGTAAGCCTTACCATCGGCCTGGTAATATAACCGTGCTCGCAGCAGAAACTTTGGCCTGTCCGTTCTCTACCGTTTAGCGTTGACCTCTCCGAGATCGCTTGCGTGACCTTTGACCCCTTTGCGACCGTCAAATTTATTGCAAAGTCAGCATGCTTGTCGCCCTCTCGTCAGACCGCAGGCGGGTCAGTTGTTCATGCTCATATGACCTGATTTCGGACTTGTGAGTGGGTCAGTGAGGCAGTTTCACGCCGGTCACGTGATGTCCGGTCGGCTCCTCTCCTCTTTTCCGCGAGCGTCATTTGTCGTCTACGTGTGCTATTGCTCGATCGTCCAATTGACCTTGTCCGAACTGACTCGAACCTTTTGCGCAGGGCCTAGCAAGCAGGCAGGCAGGCAGGGTGTAGGTGTATGGTTTAATCATGTTTGTCAGTCAATGACTAAATTTCTAACATCAGTCTGGCCCTGCCGATCACCCGCACTTTTCAAAGTCGAAATGATGGTTCTGCTGTTGAACGTGGACCCGGACCACAGAAAGATTATCAGTGCGGGTGATTGCCAGCTGGGTGTTCATGCAATCTTGTATTAGGCGTTTCCCCATTTTCATCAACATACCTCCCATCACAATTATGGCATGGTATTCGGTAGACCGCTTCGGATTGTTCTGTCACTGGTAGCGAGTCCTTGGGCTTCGTTCTTTGCTGCCTGATTGTTGATTCCGGTTTATGAGCTACATCAATCCTCAATGACTTCAGCATCCTTGCCATCGCCTCTGAGACGTTCTTCATATCAAGGATTTATGTTTTTTCTCCGGGAGGCCCAGTCCTGAAATCGAAAATGGAAAGGAGATTTATGGGACCAGCAGCTTATTTATCATACGTCTCGTCCTCCTACGTGAACCCACCGTCAAGGATAAAAAGGAAAGGTGAGCTCTCTTTTTTGGTAACTCAACTGCCTAGAATGACCGTCAGGTGTGCCAGTTATTTATTCGCGAAGTGACTGGTTTGTTCACTTGCCTATTGATAGAGTCTTCGACTAATTGTCACGCTCTCTGCAGCAGGCGTCAAATTTGGTCATCGGATTGGTCCGAAAATTCTCACGTGATCAAAAGCGATGTTGTGCCCTAGTGAGGACGAGTGGAAATCCACCAGTGAAAATGCTTCTTTCCGTCTCACAGCCAGTTCGTGTGCGTTCAGTCTCGTGCGAACATGTTTACTGGTTTTACTGACATGATTGGTTTGACCACAGTCGAATTATATCCACTTAATTATACTATATTTTTTTATTGATGGTTTTAAGTTCCTCAGGATGAATGAATTGCTGGTAAAGTTACTTTTCCGTTCTGTGAGCAACTCTAATTCCAATTTCGCTCATCAATCTAGTTAATTAATTAGACCAGCCAGCTATATAAGACAAAACTTGCCCGCACTTCGGTTTTGGCTCCACCCTGGGGTTTCTTCTTACATTTTACCGGCATTTTTGGACAAAACTCTGAGGAAATTTAGCAACAGATGCTTAACTCCGGTTTCGTAATCTGGCTTGGTGCAATGTGTTTCTAAATGGCGGTAGAGTGTTTTCGCGCATTTGCATTTGTGCGAACTATGGTTGGTGCCATGGCAACGATGAAACACGAGAGTTATTCGTCGTCATCCTGTGATCCATTAATTTGAATTTCTCATCGTCTTTCTGTAGACCAACGCGTCTAGAAATGGAAACTGACGGTCTTTTTTCTCTCAATGTGAATTGGCTGGTACCATAATAAAGAATGTCATGAACGTACTGAAGCCACAACCGCGGTCGATAGGGCTCTAAGGCCAATGCCTGGAGCCACTACGATGCTACCTTAGTAATCAGGTTGGGCAACGATGACCACATCGGTGTGCCTTAGACTTGTCTGTATATAGCCCGAAGGACTGTAAGAAAGATGTCATCAGGCAGTGTTTCAGGGGACCTTTAAGGCAATTTCGACATATCAAGCCAACTTTGTGCCTCCAAGAACTGGAACTCACCAGCGCTAAACTTGCTACTCCATCAACCCTGTCACGCTAAGCAGCATCCCAAAAACCGCCAACACAGCGGCCACTAACTTATTTTGCCCACACATGCACATCAGGCATTGGCCTAGTCGGTCACTTGTGAATCCATCGAATTAAGACTGGTGAACCACTTGCAGGTGCACCGGTATACGCTCGTTGGGTTCGCCTCGGCTGATCGAACTACCCACGCACACCCAGTCCCCACATGGGCCTACTTGACCACATCAGAATTTAAGCCATTTCTCTGTAAACCATTTCAGATCAAACCTTATCACGACAAACACCTCCCTAACAGCTGCCACACCACACACGAACCCATCCCACGACCCTCCACAAGCCCATAGGCACATTTGAAGGGATTGGGAAGCGTGTTCTTGACGTTCTTCTCCATATGACCAGTATGGCATTCTCATTCACTTTAACTCCGAGTCGCCCACCTCCCATTGCGCGAAAATCTGGTGTGTTTTGAGGGGTCAGGTCATGTATGGCGCTCCCACATGGTCTAAATAACTCTGTCAACCACTCGCCTCCATCCAGGCAGCAGATGACTGACCGGCTCGGACAGTAGATTGGTGCAAGGGGTATAAAAGGTAGAGTGAACTCGTCACGACACCCAGTGCATATTCCTCCCTACAGACAATCAATAACAGGCTTGGAAGTTTGCCAACTGATGATATGGCACAGAACTCACCGGCCGACAGGGGGACCGAGAGTCAGCCTCAGTGACTCCTTCATAATATGGTTTCTCCTGGCATCCTCACGCATTGGAGACCCGAGTTGCCCATTCCCCTTATGTGAAAATCTGGTGTTTGTGTGGAGACAAGATCAAGGGGTACGCCGATACAGGATCTTTCAGTTCGGTCATCCGCTTGCATCCAATCCCCGCATCAGATGTCTGACGAGCTCGGAAAGCGTACTGGTGCCCGGTAGGGTATTAAAGTTGGTTCTGGGGATTGCGTTCCAATAGCACTCAGCGCATATTCCTCACTAAAAACAATCCGCTGCGCTTAAATCTATCATGATACGCTAAAACGCATGGCTTGGAAGACTGCTAACAGGCGAGATAACTCGTTCCTCTCAGGACGGAGAGTTATGCTTCAATAACTCCATGTTAATATTGCCCCTATGGCATTCCCTCTCACTTGGTATCCGGGTCGCCAAAGTGTTGTTTATGTCCAATCTCGGTCCATAAGGCGCTGGTCAGACGTGTGTGGCATGCGTAGACGAGCTGTTTAGCATTGTCCATCACGTTGCCCGATCCCGCCTCCGTTTTCCTTCCCTCTAAATTGACCTTGAACTCAGGTGGGCAAGGGTGAAAGAGTACGGTAAATTCTGCGCATGTCTACTATCACTAAAAGTAAATTCACGCGTAGATCACCGTCCATTTGCCCATCTTGATGTAGGACACAGAGTGGACATCGTTGATACCGATGGTTGATCTAGATCGACCGTAGGTGGAAAATTCATGCAAAATGTGTAAGGCCCTCAACTGGCAAATGAAGAAACTTTTGCTGTCTTTCGAAATAACATCATTTTTAGCCTCGGCCCTCTGGTTCGCATTTGAGATTATATAAACTCTACTGGAAGAAAACTAGCGAAGACGATAAAATCTCAAGGCAGCTTTGCAGCTGTTCTTGCCTTCCGATGACTTACCAGGTCTTTGTTAACCTTGTCTACTAGCGTCTTTCCTGTGTCCTCTTTGCTCCGCGAATGTCAGTGGGGCTCTAGGTCAAGCTCCAAAACACACCAGGACAAGCGTGTCCCCTAAAGTGAACGCACGTCAAAATTAATATATATCCTGTTAACGCTTTCAGAACTTGTTAAGTTCAGAACATGAAGTCAAGTTTCCGGGACATGACTTTTTAGGATGAGATCAAAATGTCAATAAAGCAACCGAAGCCTCAGCGAAACAGGTTTTTGCGCTTTCAACCAGCACATATATTGGGAGTACCGTGCAAAGCCTTTGCAAAATGAAATTTATAATACTTGTAATGCAACTTCTTTGTATGATGAGTATTCCATAGTTATTCCACAGTTGTTTATTGTTTCCGACCCAAACGTTCACTGAGATTTCGGATTTCGCCCTAAAATGTAATGTCCCATACGCTTATATCCATGTCCTGTACGTAATATTTGCCGAAATTGGTACCTTGGTTAGTCTCTGGAATTGATTTATCAGATACCGCATAGAGGAAGCTGGGAGATCCGGTGAGGAGTCGAACCCCTCACTGCTGCATAATGCAACAGCAGAGCCATAGGCGAAAAACTTGTATAGGCCGTATGCTCGTACAAACGTTGATATCAAATCTTCGATACGTAAAGGTTACGCTACTTGTTTGGAGAATGAACATTACATGGTTATTTCGCAGTAGTTGAAGTTGATCGACACAATTCGATCATTGATTTTTCGGGTCTACCCTTAGATATTCATGTTCCGGACACCTAATAATTTCTGAAATTATTAGCTTTGAATTCTTGATGTCTCATGCATCTACGTACAAAATCTCTAGGGTAACCGTTGCAAGGAACTTTATCAAATTGAACTCACTTATCTACTCAACCTGTTTTCCAGCAACGGTTACCATAGAGATTGTGTACGTAGATGCATGAGACATCAAGAATTCAAAGAAAAAGAAAAAGATAAGGAACTAGATTGTTCCGATCATGCACCCACAATAAAAAACTGGCGAACACTTCCATACATTAAGAACGTGTCTGAACTCGTTGAAAGACACCTGCGGAAGCACCAAATTTACGTGGTGCACAAACCTAACGACTACAATTCGAAACCAGCTTGTACACCCTAAGGATAGGGTTGGCTATTTAGATAAAAAAAGAAGCCGTTTACAAAATCCCATATAACAGTTGTAATGTTGTGTATTGCGGCCAAACAGGAAAATCAGTCTCTACACGCCTACACGAACATCAGTTAGCTGTCAAGAGACGAGACCACCTGTCTTAAGTAGCCGTGCATACACTAGAAACTGGGCACAAATTTGCATGGGATAAAACGCGTATTGTTGGCTTCTGCCCATCGAAGAGAGGCCGGGAATGCTTAGAGGGCATTCATTCTGATGACTCGTGCATTAATCGGCACATCGAATTGGATGCCGTGTACAATAATCTCAAAAACAAGTGGAAAAGGTGGTAGCCAATAATATTGTCATCAACAATGACAGCTATTGGCAGGACTGATTCAGCAATATCGATTTTCCGACATGGTTTAAATTTTAACTGTTTTTTG
This sequence comes from Schistocephalus solidus, assembly GCA_017591395.1. Lineage (NCBI taxonomy): Eukaryota > Metazoa > Platyhelminthes > Cestoda > Diphyllobothriidea > Diphyllobothriidae > Schistocephalus > Schistocephalus solidus. Next base: position 21,000 of record WEDG01003825.1, read on the forward strand.
CACATTTACCACAAGTCTGACGACAACCTGGGGAACCAGCGTCGAAAATTTACATAATAAAGTTACTCATTGTTTCCCAAAGAACTTCTTTACTTCGAATTATACTTCTTGGGATGCCCGTATTCCAATTTAAAAGTATTAATTACTCTCGCGATATATATATATATTCCGAATGTTCGAGAATATGCGAGGCCCAGGTAATTGTATTGAAGAAGACGAAAAGGCGTTCTCTGGGACCAGAATTCTATACATCCGACGTTTCGAACTCTCACGCGAGCCCATCGTCAAGGAATAAAAGACTGTACAGCTCAGTGCTTATTTAACTCACCTCTGCCGAGTATGACCTTCATCAGCGCCATTGATTTGTTCGTGCAGGGCCTGATATGCAGCTGGCAGATCGATATGTCTATTGATCGATTCCGCGGTCGAGTGCCACGATTCCTGCAGCAGGCGTGAAATTCGGTCGTCTGACTGGCCCAATATTCTCACGCTGCCAAAGTCAAAGTCGTGCTCTGGCGAGGATGCGTGAGCGGCTACCAAGGAGAGTTTATCCTTCCTTCTCACAGCGAGCTCGTGCTCGTGCATTCTCGTGCAAACCCGTTTACCGGTTTCGCCAACATAATTTGCTCGACCACAACGGCAGTCTATCCGGTAAAATGACGCCGGATTTTTTCGGTTGAGGGGGATTGGGTCTTTAGGTTGCATGAGTTGCCGGCGGATTGTCGCTTCCGGTCTGTGAGCCACGCCAATCCCAAACTCGCTCACTAGTCTAGCAAATTCTTCGGATACACCAGTTATGTAAGGTATTGCACGCCAGTACTTCGGTTTTGGCTGCCCCTTCGGATTTATTCTCTTGGCCTCTCGCCTGCATTTCTCAACAAAACTCCCAGGATATCCGTTGACCGTGAAGAGTTTTCGCAGAAACTGTACCTCGGCCTTCTTGTCGGCTGGTTCGGTGCAATGGGTTTCCGCTCGACGGTACAGTGTTCTCACACAGCTGCGTTTGTGCGAGAGGGGTGGTTGCTAAAATAACTCAGAATTCGAGAGGTATTCGTCACCTTCCTGTAAACCGTCGTTTTGAGTTCTCCATCGCCCTTTCTGCTCCCCGAATCAATGTCAACGGTGTTCAACTCAAAAACGTGGAAACCTTCGCTTATCTAGGAAGCACGCTGTCACGAAACACGAGAATCGATGACGAGGTTGCCCAACGGATCTCAAAAGCTAGGCAGGCCTTCGGCCGGCTGCAGGTCTCCGTGTGGAATCACCACGGTATTTATCTGAACACCAAACTGAAGATGTACAAGGCCGGAGCGTAGCGGAGACCTAAACCGTCTATTCGAACCAAACCAGGAAGCTGAATCACATCCATCTCAGCTGCCTCCGCAGAATACTGAAGCTGAGATGGCAAGACAGGATCCCGGACACGGAAGTCCTGGAGCGAAACGGAATCCTCAGCATCCACGCCATGCTGAGGCAAGTGCAACTGCGATGGAGTGGCCACCTGGTAAGAATGGACGACGAGCGACTACCCAAACGGCTTTTCTACGGAGATGTCGCAACGTGTGCTCTCCGACAGGGAGGTCAAAAATGACGCTCCAAGGAATCTTTGAATAAATCGCTGAAGCAACTGCAAATCAATCCGGCGACCTGGGAGGGCCTCGCCCAGGAAACACTGGCATAGAGAAGATCCATGAAAACTGGCTCAGCAATCTATGAGGCCAACCGGACCGCCGCCGCCAAGGCCAAAAGAGTGGCACGAAAGTCACCAGCGCCCCGGACCAACATCGTCGATGCCCAGGCCCTGCCAACATGCCCGCACTGTCAACGCATTTTCCATGCGCGAATCGGCCTGGTTGGACATCTTCGGACGCAATGCACCAACATTCAGACAATTCCAATTTCTACGTCAAATTCTGCCAACCCTCCTTCAGACTCCTCCACCCTCACTCCTGGCATCAATTCCATTACTCCCTCCATCATAGAGACCACATCCCTCTACTCATCGCCTGTTATCCCAACCACCGCAACCACCACCGCCTTCGCCTTCACTACCACCACCACCACCATCAGCGATGGGGAGTCTCTCCTAAGCTGTACTCAATGCAACCGCACATTCACCTCACGCATCGGCCTGGTCGGTCACTTGCGAATACATCATACAGAGACCGGTGAGCCAGTGCCTGAAGGACTATCACACAGCAGTGCTCGTCGCCTCCACTGTCCTCACTGTCCTCGCGCATGCACTCATCGCATGGGCCTATTTGGTCACATGTGCATCCATGACAGCGGAATTCACCGCAATGCCGACAACACCGATACATCATGCAGACCCTCCGCTCCTGCCATTTTTACTGTCACTGCCACCCCCACTACAATGAATGACATCCCTCCAGCCTCTACCGATTTCTCCTGCCCACAATGCGTCCGCAACTTCAACTCACGCATCGGCCTGGTCGGTCACCTGCGAATCCATCGCACGAAGGCTGGTGAACCAGTGTTTGGGGCTCTGACATACAGTCACCGCGCCCGCCTCCACTGCCCTCACTGCTCCCGCACATTTATAAACAGCATGGGCCTATTTGGACACATGCGCCTCCACGACAACCTGCGGTAAAGCACCGGAGGCTAAGCCACATCAGCGCACACCATCTACACTAATACATAGACAACACCCTCACAATCATCATAATATACCTGATAAAATCACGGTTTCCTAGAAACCGTGGCTTGGGAAGGCTGCCAATCTGACGCTTACATCAGACCACGCCATCGGCCCAGTGCATGTGTTGTGTATGTCGAGTGGCTGAACAGTGGACTGGGAGTCAGACGGCGATGGCTCCTCCATATCCCCTGAGTAAGTAAATCCTGATGTGTGCATTATGGGGCCAGTTCGTGCTGTGGCGCGCGAAGACGAGTGCACCGACCCGTCAGCCAATGCGCCCACTCCCACATCAGACAACTGACCTGCTCGGACGTCAGTCTGACTTTGGGGGTGGGGGAGGGAGTGAGGTCAACAGCTCAGCGTATTTTCCTCCCTATAAACAATCTGACGCGCTTGAAACTATCACGGTGCGCTAAAAGCCGTGGCTTGTAAGGTCGCCAACTGACGGGATAACTCGGACCGCGTGGTCAGCCCAATGTGTGTTTTGTGTGGAGTGGCTGACTGGCGGACTGAGAGTCAGGTTGCAATGGCTCCTTCTTAATGTGGCCTTTATGGCACTCCCACTCCGTGGGATCCGAGACAGATGTGGTGGTACGCCCAGGGGCGGCTCCGGCTGCGCCAGCCACCTGCACCCTCTCCCATTTTCGGTCTTCTTGACTCTGTCTTGACACCAGGCTCAGGTGGGGGAAGAGGAGAGAGTGCGGTAGCTGCAGCGCAAGGCTACTATCACTTCAAACTTATTCACGCGCAACTCACCGTCCCTGCACCACCTGGTGTGGAGCATACGGTGGACCTCGTCGAAATCTACGGTCGAACTGCCAAGTCGAAATAACATCCAACCTGATGCGGGTTCTTTTAATGATGGCATGTCTTTTTGCTAGATGAAGTTCAAACCGGAAGTCGCAGTGTCGCCTGGCCCTTTTTAAGTACAGCCTAGTAGACGATAAACAAAGTTGGTGAGAGGTGAAAACAAATTTGCCATAGAATGCGATAAGGACTATTTGCAGGCTATTTTGATCCGTACAAGGGCCCATCGACGAGTTTTACATTAACTATGCACTTTTATTCGGACGCGAATTAAACACCGGGGATAGTGAATTATTATGCCAAGCACAAGGGCCAATTTGATGTATAGGCTCATGTGCTAATGCTGTAAAGGCATAAATGTACGGTTAAACAAGCTCCCGCGTAGTCCTTGAAAGTTAGAAAGTACAGTAGTTATAGAACTGATACATACCTTGCCAGTGTGCCACCACAAGACTATTCTTCGCAAAGTTTCAAATCCCTTTCATATACTTATTTGAGCAAGAAAGATTATCAGATTGAAGTCATCTCGTCTTACCACGAGTCTAGAAGACAATATATGAGACATCTCTTTCCTTAGCGTATTGATATTACATTTTTTCACGAAACATTGATCGCAATTCCGCAGTGTTTTCGATAAGAAAGGATTGGTTAGGTAGGGTTGTGAGATTGATTATCGTTCAGTATAATCCCGGGATATATCAGTCACGCTAGGATGCCGGTTTTTCAATGCACTTTGTTGCAGCCGCCTACAGAAACCCCGCACAACAAAACATGACTTTAGATAATCAGATTTTGTTTAATTTCTTTCTGATACCCTTATAAATTCGAATGTATTCAACAGAAAACATGGACAAAAGTATCCCTTCTTGTACACATTTAGTAGCAAATCCTGTACCCTTAAAAGGTTCTACTCGAGGAAAGAGTATATTTCGGTTTCGAAACTTTTACCAATTTGCGAATAATTTTGTGCCCGATATGCCGATGTAATTGCGTTCAGGGTTTACAGTCTACAAGCTCTATACTTTCATGCATTCCTCTATGCCATTAAGAAAATACCATATAGCACTCACGACATTTAGCCATTGATGTGTATTTTTTAACGCAGTTCATAAGGAGCCTTAATAAGCAGACAGACAGAATACTATTTAAATGGATATTTAAAGGTCTTAACAAACATACTAATTGTAAACTTGATAAACCGAAAGGTATCCTTCCCTCCAGCATAAAATTTGAATACTACGTTATGTGCAACACAAGAAGTACAAAAGAATTATGTTTGTGCGTGTTTGCTGTCAAGTAGATTAGAATTTATAAGAGCATCGGAAGCCAATGTAAAAAGAGGGTACGTTAACACATACCTGCCTTGTTAGGTAAAGGTGAAACTAGATCAAGCCCGAGTTCTTTTCTCGCCCATCTAGTTGATACTAACCACCACGCCAACGGGTTCTAGCAAAAGCCAAGGCAGTGGCTATACGGCTAACAAACCAAACCCTGTGCTGTCAGAAGACGCTAATACAGGCGCTGTCTCTTCCGTGGCCGACAACCACTTAAGCTGGTATCCGTACGCTGTCCCCTTATGACAGTCGTTCACCCCACGTACTGGACAATGATATTCATTCCCTGCACTCTACACACAAGCATTGCTCACATCCTACCCTTCATACCCCTTACCCTAGTCGCAGTGACCTCAACCCGCCGACCTCGTCATGCGTCTGACGTAGGAACGATACTTATTAACCATACGACACTTATAAACCCTGTTAATTTTTCATGCTTTCATTATCCATGTAATTTTACCGGCCCAATTATGATTTACCGAAAACACTTGTGGGCCGCCTTCACTTTTTTCAAAGTCATAATACTGAAGCCATCTGGCTCACCATCAGAACGCCGGGGTCTCAAGCACTTGAGATCCTAATGGTCTACCGACCACCAAGAAACGATCCGCAGTCAGACAGTAGACTGATAGATGATTTAGAATCGTTTGCTAGTCGATCCGAAGTAATGATTATGGGCGACTTTAACGCTCCTAATATCGATTGGAATCTGAGCTCGGCACCAGGCTCGGAATTAAACTTCGATCGCCGCCTCCTAGAAGCTATACACAAACGCTTCCTAACTCAACACGTCCTGTCTCCGACCAGAATACGCGAGGGGCAACAAGCTAATTGTTTGGACCTTGTATTGACAAAGGCGCCTGACAGCGTAGATGTTGTGAACTGTCTATCCCCACTGGGCAAAAGTGATCATGTAGTCCTACAATGAGAATATTCACTCTTCTCTGTCCCTCATCGAAACCTCACAGTCAAACGCAACCTATGGCGTGGAGACTTTACCCAAATGAAAATTGATGTGCGCCATTTAGATTGGAATGAAACATTCACCGGGTGTATTCTCGAGGATTGGTTGCAATTTAAGGCCGTATTACAAGGACTTATCACCAACTACTGTCATAATTCGAAAAAAGATCACCAACAGGCCCCAGTGGCTAACGAACACACTGAAGAGTGAAGTAAACCGCAAGCGAAAGCTGTGGCAAACTTATCTCAGGGAAAAGACCGCCGAATCGCTGACGAAGTACAAGACGCAGAGGAACAGGGTAAAAGGCCTGGTTTATAAAGCCCACCAAAGGTTTGAGAGTAACTTGATAAACCGTGCAGCAGAAAACCCGAAGCTCTTCTACAACTACATTAGGCAGTGCACTCGAAATAAAGACCCCATCCCTTTGTTAAAACGGATGAAGGCGTCGAACTTTGCAAGGACGAGGAAAAGGCTGAGCATCTATCTGAGTTCTTTCAGTCGGTTTTTACGAGAGAAGCCAATCTAACCACTGATAACTATAGTGCGGAAGAGATCCTGACAATTGACTCAGTAGTCATAACAGAACCTATTTTCTGCAGGAACTACTTAAGCTGGACGAAACCAAATCGCCAGGTCCTGATGTAATACCGGCAAAGTTGTTGAAGGAGTTGGCCGTAGAGTTGGCAGAACACTTGTGTCTACTCTTCCAAGCCTCCCTCGCTGCAGGCAGATTGCCACCCGATTGGAAGACCGCGTGGATTTCCCCGATACATAAAAGTGGCAACCGGGCTTCCGCAAATAACTACAGGCCGGTAAGTCTCACCTCCATATGTTGCAAGATTATGGAGCGAATCATCAAACGTGAACTGATGCAGTTTCTGGAGCAGCATAATCTTCTCTCTGAAGTGCAGCACGGATTCCGCAGAGGAAGGTCCTGTTTAACTAATTTGCTCTACTGTCTGGAACGATGGACCCGAGCGGTCGATGAAGGAAATGTAGTGCACGCAGTGTACATAGACTTCAAGAAGGCCTTTGATAGCGTGCCTCACCAACGTCTCCTATACAAAACTCAACCGTATTGGGGTAAGGGGCAAGCTTTTGAAGTGGATCGAAAACTTCTTGATTGGGCGATCTCAGATTGTCCGTCTTGGCGATCAACAATCGGCGGAGGTGGCGGTTGAGAGTGGGGTTCCTCAGGGCTCCGTCCTTGGCCCTATCCTCTTCCTCATATACATTAATGACTGCGTAACTGGCTTGGACTGTGACACCGCCATGTTTGCAGACGATATAAAGCTTTGGAAGGTCATCCACAACGCAGCTAATGAAGAAAATCTACAGGCGAACTTGCATCGACTCGAGGAATGGTCGCACAACTGGCTCCTTCCATTCAATGCTACCAAGTGCAATATTATGCGATTCGGCAGAACCAGCTCCGGGCACCAGAGAATTTACTATCTAGACGACATACCGCTACCAGAGGTAAAGGCTCAGAAAGATCTAGGAGTATGGATCACGCCCACACTGAAGCCATCGTTCCATGGCTCAAAAGTAGCAAAATCTGCCACGTCAAGCTTGTATCTAATTAAGCGAGCGTTTGCAAAGTTCGACAAAGAGTGCTTTAATAAGGTCTTCGGGATGTTAGTGCGCCCACAATTGGAATTTGCCATACAAGCCTGGAGACCGTGGTCTGTCAAAGACCACAACACCCTTGAGAAGGTCCAAAGACGTGCACCCAAGCTTGTTCAAGGTCAAAGCTGCCTGCCTTACGAGACACGATTGTCTAATCTTGATCTGTTTCCTCTGAACTATAGACAGCTACGCGGCGACCTAATACAAGCCTTTCAAATGCTGCGGCTTCAGGATTGTTGCCTTGCATCTAGCGACTTCTTTGAGCTGGCCAATACCACTACCTTGCGAGGACATCCCATTAAACTACGAGTGACAGGTGCAAGACTCGACACAAGAAGGTTCTTCATCTCCAACAGAGTGATTAAGGTCTGGAATGCTCTGCCTGCGGACATCATCATGTCCCCATCCATTGACACTTTTAAGCGGAAGTTTGAACAGTACAGCCATAAGACCACCACGACATCCGAACCTAACACATTTCCTGAAACATATTCCCATCCACAATTTTCGCGTCATATAACATACTTCTCCCTATTTTTGAGTAACATTATTATATAATTGTCTGTCCGATGCCCTGCAGTGTGTCGGGCAGATAACCCTTTGTCCAACGTCCATTATATGTCGGCCTTTTTTACTTTACAGTGTCATTGACATCAATAGGGAGCTCAAAGGCTTCACCTATATTTCCCTTAATAAAACTGAACTGAACTGAACTTAAATATCCGCGTTAATGACTATGATTGATGCAGGTGGCCGCAAAGAAGCTCATTCAAAGGCCCACATTTTGGCATGACTGAAATATCTTGAGATTGTGCTGCAACCTTACCCAAGTAATCCTTTCTAATCGAAAAGATTTTTCAGAATTCTGGTTTAAAATTTCATGAGATTTGCCACATAATGCACACACTGAAAATGTAAATACCTAGTATCATAGGGCTTCTTAAGTTGCTTATACGGTTTCTTTCATTATATTCTACACAAATTGACTCCTAGCCATTCCTTCATGACTTTTAACTGCTTGGCTGCACTCGAAGTGTACGATCAACTTGAAGGCACTGTATCCAATCGTACTCAGTCGCGAAACTTGTTTCACTTACACTGATTCTCCCTTGTTTTCTTCGCTCATTTTACGGTACGGTACAATAAATGTCCTAACTCATGCAATGTCTTGAACAAAATTTGAGTGACTAGTAAGACGAACAGGTCAGATTTCAGCAAATGCAGAGGTTTATTGATTTGCAAGTAATTTTCTACGCTGTTCAATTTAACAGGTCAACATCTCTGGGTTGTGCCCATTGTGCTATAAAAGTCCGTCAAAATAAACTTGGTAGGTTTCAAAGATATCTGTATTTGAAACACAAACTCGGATTCTGTCGCCAGGAAAATCAGGTGAAGGCAGACATGCGAAATCTCATTGTTTTCAGGAAACAAGGAATCAATTCAGTTTTAAAAATATGTTTTGCGAATTTGTGAAATTTTGGACCATAGAAAACCGTAATAAGCTTTATCAGATGGACCCTTCAACGATCAGTTGCAGGACTCAGCCATCCCCTTCTGTCTTGGGCTTTACTCTCGAGCCCTGCCATTAACCGCACAGTGGCGGATATTATAGGCAGACGAACATTACCAACAAAGACAAGGGAGACTGGAATGACCACTTCTGGCTTATAAGTCGTCATCAGCCAGTCATACCCATTTGCTATCTGCCTATAATACTAGCCGCTGTGTGGCTCCTGGTTGTGCTCGGGAGTGAACCCCAAAACAGAACGGGACAGCTGAGTCCCGTAACTGATTGGTGAAGCGTCCATTCACTAGTGTTAATATTCCTGATCAAGACCGACAAGGCAACGAGCTCCTGGCGCAGTGGGTTTAAACGATGGACTTCTAATCAGCAGGTTGCGGGTTCGAGTCTCGCGTGTTGCATCATCTGGAGTTGGGTATGAATAGCTGGTGTCGGCAAATAAGCCAGAAATGGCCCTTAAAGTATCGCTTGTCCTCGTCGGCACTGTCAATCTACCAGTAATAAGCTTATTTGAAAGTAATTTGTTTTACCACACCGAAAATTGGAAGACGTAAGTAAAAAGCTATTGAATGCCTGTGATACATTGTGTCACGCCATGTGATAGAGATGTCCAGACAACTTGACGCGCAGTGAACTACGAGCGGATATGAAATTAGCAGAAGGTTTGCCTTTTGAGTCACTTACATTCATGCTCAGTACTCGTACACGACAGTTCGACCGTCGTAGTCCGACGATGTCCGCCGTATGCTCCATGGGAAAGTGGAGCAGGGACGGTGACTTGCGCGTGATTTAGTTTAAAGTGATAGTAGACTTGCGCTGCATCTACCGCACTCTCTCCTCCTCCCCCACCTGAGCCCGGTGTCAAGACAGAGTCACGAAGACCGGAGGCGGGAGAGGACGCAGGTGGCTGGCGCGGCTGGGTCCCCTAAGGCCAAGCCACCCCTAGGCGTGCCACCACACCTCTATGTTCGGCATTTGTTATGGGAGCGCAACCCGAATAACACCTGCCGTGCCCTAATGTGGCCCCCGTGTTGGTCCAACGCATCTACCACGCGGCCCGTTTAGTGGGCACCACTACTACTACTACTACTACTACTACTACTACTACTACTACTACTACTACTACTACTACTACTACTACTACTACTACTACTACTACTACTACTACTGCTACTACTGCGCACTACTGCTACTACTACTTTTTTAGTACTAGTACAGTCACTGCGCGACAGACCGTGCGTAGAAATACGAGAAACGGACGAAGACTGTCTACAAGTAAACAAGACAAGGTCCTTATTCGTCATACTCTAAAATGTATTATTATAGGTCTGCTGAGACCATTCAACTGCAGCATCTGTCAACAATCTCTAGCGAGAACTGATATAAACACAATTAGAAAAAGGATATAAGAATTTGAACTTCATCAAAAAAGCCCATGATCAAGCCATTTTGAAGTAGGAAACTAACTAGAAAAGTCTTTTATCTGCTAAAATCATATTGATCACAGACCATCATTTCGAAGAGCATTTAGTTCTGCGATGAGGTCTTATTTTTAGATAAATCTACGAATTTGATCGAGATATTAACCTATGGAAAGAACTTTCCAAGCGAGCACAACTTTCAAGAATTGTCAACGGTTGACGGTTTGAATAGCCCTCAATTTCGGAGAAGCGCGGGTCTAGCAGTCGACAACAGCAAAAATCAGAAGCGACGTTTTTAGTAATATTGTAAAAAATGTCTTCAACTAAAACGGCATTTACCGACCCCGAATGGATGACATAAATTTACACGATAATGCCCCTGTTCATCGCTTTAAAAGAGGCTGGAATCTGACAATGATTGCGATTGTATTCTAACTTTTTTGTCTACCTCCAGCCTCTCCGCCTGTAGCTTCAGATCTATTTTTATTCCTTCCAAAAGCCCGTATCTTAATCCCATCGAAAATATATCTGGACTTATCAAAAGAAAATGGTACAAAAAATAAGAATCGTACAATGCAAGAAACGTTTGACTTGAGGCTTAATAATCACACAGAACGAAGAAATAAAGACAAACTGGCAGTCTCCATGTCTGACAAACTCTGTAATTTTCTAAATGCAAACGGATTATTATGCTATTATTATCATATTATTTTATTATTATTTTTCATTATGTGCCATTTTCAAGCCCCCAACTTCATCATGCATCCGTATATGTAGCCTTATCTCAGTGACTAGTTTTCAGTGAAAAGTAATTTTAATGTTCTTACATATTAGTTGAAAAAAATCGATGGCTTCTTCTTATGAACACTTATCTTATTTCATCCTGTAAGCCATTGGGGATGCAGAGTGCATGGACTTTTTGGTTGAGGAATATTATTGAGCAACTCAATTACACTTCGGATATCATCAACTACTCTACAAAACTGGATCACGTAATGCAACATTGGGGTGGTCGAAAAAGTTCTCACATTCAAATATTTTTTGATATCATCTTTCTTGATCCTCCCTGCTAACAATAAGTTGGTCACTGGTTCGAACCAAGGCGACGCTGCAATAAGAAGCTTTGCCAAAAGTTTAGATCTGAACATCTAGTTTTAACTAGGTGAAAATAATGCTCCTTTTATTGTGATTGCCATGATATTAAGATTTTTAGCTAATGAGGCCCTTCAAGACTTGATCCATCCATCTTTCACCCGAAGGCGTCAGGTTACAGGCTGCTGTGATCGGATTTTTATGAGCATGCAGGGGATTTAAGGCTTCCAAAAATCACTGAGCTATCTCTTCACCGACTTTTCAAACCTACGCTGCCTCCTCATTCCACTGTAATTTCTTCGCCTTCATTTCAAGCGACATTAGCTACGTATGCCTTTGAATCCATCTATTTCCATTAACTTAGTAGGTGCTTGGGGTACGCAAACCTTATGTAACCGTGTTGAAGAGTATGAACTCCAAAGAATCGATAGCGCGCAACTCGACATTAGGGGATAAACCACTGGCTTTCTGCGGATTAGCGGCTCATACCACATCTCTTTCGACTGACATACAACTTATGCCTGTCTGAAACCTCTCTGTCACCAATAATCCAAGAAATTAAACTTTTCTTTATTTCGATTTACTGAACCGCGAAGTTCACCACATAATGGGTACTTGGTAGAAGGGTGGTCAACAAAGACAGCTTGATAGGGATGATTTGCATATCCGCCTAAAAAGGACACGGAAATAGGAGCCGCCCGCCTGCTTAAAATAGGTGGCCTTACGGTAAATTTCAGGAAGGGTAAATATACCCGCGTCCCAACGCTAAAGCCAACTCTAACATAAAACTCACCTGCCAACTTACGCTTAACCCTAGCCCTACCCTCAACCCAAACTCTACATTTACCACGATACTAACCTTACCTCTTAACTTAATCGTGACCCTTACCCCAATTATAACCTTAGCCTTAAACGTAAACCTAAACCTAAACTGCACCCTAACCCTCCCCTTTATCCTAAATGTAAATCCATTGAAATTTAGCCCACAGCCACGTGTATTATGGACGGCTCCTTTAACATTGTCCTGTTTAGGCGTCCATACAGGCATCCTTCCCGACGGCTTTTGACGCTGTTTGCTCACGCTACATGTACGATGTGGTGTTCACGCATTTACTTGACTGTCTTGGCCTTCTTTGTTAAATGCAGGCGGGTGTGGCCATGGCGGCATTTCTCAGTTGAGTCATTAAGATTTTAACCGACAGATCTCGCGTACTTGGTAGTGCGTAAGGCACTTGAATCAGTCCGCGTTGTCAAATTAGTAGAAAAACAATTACTACCACAGTCTATGCAAGTAAGGAATAAACTCTACCGGAATAGCGCTTTCTCGGGTGGGATCGAAGCGCAATCCCAGAATTCGTATAAGATGTTTGACCTGAGCTATCATAAACATAACTACTAGCTGTGCGGATGGTCGATATTGTCTTTTTATGACTATGGTAGAGGCCCTATGCATTAGTTTGCCTGCTGGGATTTCAGTGGCAGACTTCTTATATGGTAAAGGTAGAAAACTGTAAACAATAATGCTGTCACCACATAGATGGTATTCAAAGTGAATGCACTAGGTTTTAGTGCAGTAAACGTTCAATGCTCATACAGTCACTCGTATGAATAACACAATAGGCTCAGGTCGATTTTCGAAAGCTAAGTGAAATCTAAAATTTTGAACGTATTTTTTCGTTTATACTGTCGTTATTGGCTTAATTGTTGATAAAAGTTTTGCATTTCTAGCCCTTAATCGTATAAAATTACCTGTGGTCTTTGTCTTTAACAATAGTTTGAACTATAGTTCAAACTATTGAGAACGAGAAATGAGGCTATGTCAGGTGAACGAGAACGAGAAATGAGGCTATGTCAGGTGAATAATATGATACTGTATATATACAGTGTCATATTATTCACCTGACATAGCCTAATTTCTCGTTCTCAACTTTTAACGGATTTATTTTTTTCCTGCTATCTTTATTGGCTAAATTGCTGATAAAGTTTTGAATTTCTAGTCTTTAGACAACTACAACTTGCTATCCCTATACATTTTCGTAGAAAACGTAGAATTATAAAGCGCTAACATATAATTTAGGTTGAAATTTTATAAATTTATTTTACCCTGCGTATCCTGCGTAGATCTTTCCATATTTTCGACGAAAGATCAAATCAACAAGTTCAATTCGTCGCAAACTACATGCCTCGGGACCAAAACGATGCTTGAATACACCTAGCAGTTTCAACATTGACTCAAATGTACAAGCCATAGTTAAAGCTAAACAGCTAGTTCTGTCCGCTTTACAGAACTGCAACGATTTCATGATGAAGTTTGGATCCATTTTGTCTATACTCGGCAACCTGTTCGATGGTAACATATCTGATGTTCCCTCTCAGGATTGCAGGCGTCTCGATTGGCTTGTTCACTTGGTCGCCAGCGAAGCTTTTGACAGACAGAAACGTTATCACAATTTTCTCCTGAAAAATGCTCCCATACACAGACGCCCAGTTGACGTTGCTATGGACTTTTTGTACTCGGGTGGTTTCAACTACAAAATAGTGGAAGCAAAACGCCTCTCTTCTTGTAGCAAGAATCCTCCTATACTAGTTAAATTGTTTTCAACAGTTGAGGTGGACTCAATCTTTTCTCAACGAGGTCGCACTTCTCGCTATTTGGAAATGACAAAATGTTTCCTTTGTCGACATCTTACACCAATGGAGCGAAGAAATGGGTCCTTCTTATCATCAATTTCTCAACCTAATATTCATCAGTCGGGTCGTATTTCCACTAACGTCAATGCACCAGCTAATTCATCTCCTCGGATGTCTAGTTTGGTCAGCCCCTCCACTCAACCTTCTACTTCTTCTCCCCCGCGGCCGAATACTACAATTTCCGGTGCTTTCAGCACGCCTGTAATGTCTGCAACCCATCAAAAGCATTTATACCGTCTAACCCGCCTAAAGCACTTAGACTGCCAGCTTCCCCTCTTAAACGCAATTCTCCAGGCCTCGCTGGGAAATTTCCCAAATCATATCGCATAAATAACGTTCTTCAAATACAAAATCCGCAATCATCTAAATTTAACTTATTTAACCCTCCACAAGCTAGCTCGTCCCATAACCCCACGGGTCATCTTATACCCTCAATTATATCACCTAAGGCAGGTTTTCCGAAGGACGTAAATCTAACCCAGACCCAAAAGCAAGATAGCGCAGGTCTCAGTAATCGCATACTGCCCTCTCCAAAAATAAGCAAGCCTCTCCAACAGGCAAATAACCCTAACCATTCTAACCGATATACAAGACCCGACTTTCCAGCATTTAATTCCTATAGCTACTTGCCCTCTCCCACCAACCCCTATATTCCATCTAACTTCCCGTCATTCCGTTTTAACTATCAACAGGCATATCCCGGTTTGTAACCTCTATGGTGGTTCGATACCAGAAAGTTTTATTCCTACACCTTTTATATATCCCTCTCAGCCTTTTGTTAATGACTTTCTATATACCAATCGTTATGGCGCAGTTGGCAATCACCCTCCAAGCCACAATAACTTCCAACTTAATTACCAACCTCCAAATTTTTTTAAATTAATAACGATAACCACAGTTTTGATACTCGAACTACCCTAGATGTCATATTACTTAATGCTAGATCTGCTATAAATAAGATGGCCCAACTAAGAGTCATTGCTTTCGAGTTAATGCCTGATGTTTTAGGTGTAACCGAATCTTGGAACCATCCCTTAACTTCCGACTCTTTGCTTGTCATAGACCAGTACCATCTCTACCGTCAAGGCCGCACTAGTAAGCGTGGTGGTGGTTGTCTTCTCTATATTAAAGCTTCATTTAAGCACTTCCCGTTTGATCTAGACGTTACGTCATTCTCTGGTAATTACTACTTCGCATCCATTATCCTGTTGCCCTGGCAAAAGGCTATTCTCAGGTGTATTAACTACCCACCTAATTCATCATCCGATGATGATGCAAAACTTTGTGAAATTTTTAAATTGGTTTCGGAGTCCAATTTTAACATTAAAATAATCGCTGAGGATTTCAAACTTTTGTCCACCCAGATTTCAGCCTTTCCTAGATACCATAAATTTCTAATTGGTCACAGCTTGTCCGTTCTTCAACGAGAGACAAGCATATTTTAGACCTGATTTTCACAAATGACATTGCTCCCCTCTTCGCTGATTTTAAGCAGGGCATCTTCCAAAGTGACCATACATTAATTCAATGTTGCTTACCAATTGTCTCATCGAAAAAGGCTAGCGCTGTTCGTACCTATCATGCTTTTGAACTCGCAGATATGAGCTTAATTAACAACTTTTTGGACTCATTGGATTGGCAGCATCTCTCCTACATGAACGATGCAGCAAGTCTTTTTGACTTCATGTCAGTCGTTTCAAATATCATCCTGGAATTTGTGCCAACCAAAATTGTCCAGCCCTACACTTCGGAATCCACCGCCCCCCACTTTCTTTTGCCAAGACTAAAGAAATTGAGGAAGCAATTAAAATATCAAAATACTAGTTCGTTATCTGTACATCTAAGGATTGCAGAGATTCTTGAATTAGCCTCTAAGATTCGACTTGCAAGGGACAGACAGAGAAAATCGTGCGCACTCAGCGAGCCAAACACTGCCAAATCTGTTGCTCAACTGTTCCGCCGTCGATCCTGCTCTAAACGAGGTTATGAAATACCTCCATTACTTAATGAAAATAAAAACCTCGTTCTCGAAGACTCTGACAAGGCAGAATTGTTTAGTGCATTCTTTGCAAATCATCTTACGATGGAATCTGAACAGGTTCCGACGCTTCAGGCATCCTCATTTAATGTTATCAGCTCCATTGATTTCTCCATAGAACTAATTCGTAAGCAAATAATGCGTCTGAAAAACTCGCACTCTTCGGGGACTGACGGTATTCCAAACTCAGTTATTAAGAGAGTGCCGAGCTTTCCCCGATTGCTTAGCCATGTATTCTCAGTTTATCTTTTAAACGGATTCATTCCTGACTCATGGAAGACATCTATTATTCTTCCTGTCTTCAAGTCGGGATCTTGTTCGGACGTAAATAATTATCAAGGCGTTCAAAAAACCCCCGCTCTAGCAAAACTTCTTGAAAACTTATTTTAAATCAAATTCTCGACTTTTGCTTAGAAAATAAGCTCTTAAGCGACTCGCAATATGGTTTTCTACCTGGGAGATCATGCGAAGTGTGTCATTTAGCTTTTCTTAACCTCGTCACTTCCCTTCGTAATGAGCAACAGTCAGTGGTTGTGATCTACTTTGACCTGAGCAAAGCCTTTTGACAAGGTACCGCACAGACGTCTTCTGGTGAAACTGGAAGCCCTCGGCATCCGGCCTCCTCTCCTTGACTTCATTGGTTCCTACTTGTCTAACCGCAGCCAGAAGGTCTTAGTAGGTAATAGCTACTCGACGCCTCAACCGATCACGAGTGGCGTTTTTCAAGGCACGGTTCTAGGTCCCCTTCTGTTTTATTCTGTACATAAACGAAATTTCAGCTTTACTCACAAATTCACAAAATTTCGTTTAAGCTGACGATCTCAAGTGCATTTATTCATTTTCTAAAGACACTGCCAATAGTTGCGTTGATAAAATCAACACTGATCTACTTATGCTCTCGCGTTGGAGCTGTACTTGGCAGATGGAGTTTTCTTCATCGAAGAGTAGTTTCATGTGTTTTGGCCCCACCAAGCTTCCTGGACCCCTCGTATTTCAAAATAGTACACTTTTAGCACGATCAACCATAAAAGACTTAGGCCTAAGTTACACGAATAAGCTAACATAATCGCCTCATGCAGATCGAATTTCTGCAAAGGCTGCACTGATATGTGGTTTTATATCGCATAATTTCTTCCTTCCGGAAATAAATTTAAACCTGTACCGCATGTTTGCTCTTCCTATCCTAGAATACTGCTGTCCCCTTTTTGGGCTGATGAACGCTTCTGACCGCAGTAAGATTGAAAAAGTTCAGAGGGCTTTTACTCGAAGATTATTTTCTATTCCTGGATCCAGTATTTCTTATACGGATAGATGCCACTTAGCAAACATTAAACTTCTGTGGGTGAGAAGACTCGAAGCCGGTCTCTGCTTCCTGTTTCGCGTTAACTCTAGCCCAAATCTCCCATGAATTAACGCTCTCGCTCCAGTAGATCAACCCTATGCCACTCGTACTTCCTCCATGATCATTTCACCACCCTTAGCTCCACAACTAATCGTTCTCAGTTTTTGACTCCAAATATGCTTTCATCTGGAATAATCTTCCACTGCATATTAGGTTGTCGCCCACATTAGCTATTTTCAAAACAAAGTTACGCAAAAATTTAACTTTGGAAGATATAAAGTCCTTATTGTCTGTTTCCTTCCCAAACTCGCAACTTTTGGATTTCGAAATGGGTCCTCCTGGTATTTGAGGCAGCTCCCTTGATATTATATTGGTCTCTAATTATATTTCCATCATCCTCTGCAGAGTCAATATTTACATTCACTTTTTCGCCCCCCTTTTTAACTAGCATCGCCAACTCTTGACAACCTTGATACCTTCCTCCGATTTTGCAACCCCGAAGATGGTCTCCAGGTTCAGTTAATGATCAAGGTGGGTTCTGATGGTTTTGCCTCTTTGATTGGTGGACTATGCAGTCGGCAAGGTCGCATCTCGATGATGATCTCATGACCTCTGCTGTCCCCTCTTCGTTTTCACCCTGGTGTCCACGATGAGTTCCTCCTCTCTCACCACTGGTGGTTACAAACAGAAGCTCTGACTGCTATATTATCTCTCAAATGACAAGGAGCTTTCCGAACACTCATACGTTGTCAGCAACATCACAGTACTATTCCATTGCATCTAGCTATTAATTTATTAGTGAAGCAGTTTTTTTCTCCTATTTTTTTTAATTGGCGGCTCGCCAAACTCCGCCTCCGATTTACCCATAGGAGTTTTTTTACTGCTTCTTTTCTAGTTCACCGTTTATGTTAAAGATTTTTGACTATTGTTTTAAAAATGGCAAATCGTTCTGAATCGGACATGCCTACCATATGGTTTTTTCTGCTGTTAATATGGCTGCTCACATAGTGCAGCAATTATCCACTTTGTATTTATTTATACCGTGATACTAAGTTTGAAATGACGGGGTTCTCTGGGCCTTAAATATACAATTTATTTATTTATTTACAATTCGCACATTGTTGGTATGTTAACCATGCTTGCACAACGACCACGGATAGTCCGTTTTGCTGAAAGTCGAAATTCGGTCATCAGTACACACTATGATAGCATGAATCTCACCAATACGTAAAGCGTGCGGGTTGGGCATATGAATAAGTCCCTCCTAAATTATATTTTTATAGCCTGTCTACTTATTTGACTTAGATATTCCCTCAGGGTCACCAGTCGGGAGTGCCTGCGTGGACCCGTTCACGTGACCAAATAGGGACTAGGAGAAAAACTACTGAACATTTGGAACTCAGCGTAAACGTTAAGGTAAAGCGTAAAAATAAACGGCAGGTCTCAAAATTCGTGGCAAGAGACCGCTAACCGGAGTAATGGTAGGAAATAAAAGGAGAGCGAATAGCTGCAACATTGGTGAATGCATGAGAGAAACAACAGCGAACATTTTCCCGCGGCCTGGTGGCTGACTGGCAGTAAACTACCGAAGCACCACGAAACTCACTAATATTCACCAATTGATGTGTTTTACGTCAGCAGATAACTGACTGATTACAGCGATGTCTGTCTTGAAAAGTGCGCAAGATGGAGCTTCAAGGAATGAACTCACAAGCGTACTCTATGCGCCAATCGCTGGATGAGGAAGGCATCAAGGAAAAAGAGCTAACGCGGCGGACACCGATGTTATCCGAGGACAACTTATGATTTCATCAAGGCTAGCAGCAGCGGAGATTACGACCTACCGCTTTAAACCATTCATTGTATTAGCACCTGGCAACATAACGAAAGAACATGGTATGTTTTCCAGTGATCTTTTCGGTGACTCATAAGAAACTGACTGTGGACTAGGAAGGCCATCGGAAACATTACATGAGATAGGTGAAAGTCTTGGGACTCATCCCGACTAAGGGGACGTCAATGAGGCAGAAAAGGGAGATGGTGTTTTTAAGGAAAATGTGGCTTAGAGATTTTTATTAATGTATATCGAGTTACCGAAACCAATAAGGTAGAGTCCATTGGAATATATTTCGGGTAGGTAGTATTCCCGTCCCCTACCAATGTTTATCCGAAGGCGGTCTTTTCAGTTGGGTAAGCAATTGATTTGAGAGCCATCACTTATTAGACATGAACCTATGTCAGTGAGAATGGACATTAAACACTCCTTGGGGAATCAAAATGAATATCGTATAACTCAAATTCGTAATGCCGAAATGATATAAGAAATTCTGGTGAAAAATGACCAAGAACACTTTTGTGATAGACGTTGGTGGAATTTCAGTTAACTGATGCCGTCTAGGTTGAGCAAATAACGATTGCTCTTAAAATTCTGTGTTCTGATATGCATCATATTGGGGCGATCCCCATTCCATGCGTCTACTCTACAAACCACTCTGTGCAAAAAAAGTGAACCCACAGAAAAATTAGTGCAAGCAACGATCTACAAGTGGGGTGGGGTGTAGAGTAAAACGTGTGAAGCATTGCTTGTGCTACAGCTGCGAAGTGTAACCCTATGACAAAGTTTTACCTCGTAAAACATGTGCAGAATTCCACGTTCAGTAAATGAAATGCCCCATGATTTCGCTGTCGGAAGTTGGGGCTACTAGCTGTTATCAAAAGCTCTAAATGGATGAATGACAACGGTCATTCGTTATTTTTAGGGAAGCTGGGGTTAATTATTCAATACTCGGTGATTTTCTTAGTTTCCACACAATATCATGGCCACTGCAGTCGCGTTTGCCGCGTAATCCTGGTTGTGTAGATGGTGATGCTCCCACTGCGTCGACTTATACTTGGGAACTATGTTCCGATATCTTTTAAACTGCCATAAGGAGATGGGGCTGGATTGATGATCGGTGACGCCTAACAGGCATACCAATTTCAATCTCTACCAGCGCGTATGCAATCATTAGCTACGCACACCAGGAACAAATTCGACAGTAGTTTGGTCACCACGTGTATTTTAAGAAGTCGAACTGACGTATATACCCCGATACCTTAAGTAACCCTTAATTGGATAAGAAGCAAAATAGTTATTTCACTTTGAACTTCTCAGTCACTTCTTTCTAAGAAAACGAGTAAGGCATCAGGATAAGCCAAAGAAAGGTATTAAATCAATCTTACTAACTTTATCTAACAAATTTACCAAATTGTCCTCCTTACGTTACCTGACTCACCTTTATTAAGTCAAATGAGACGTTATCGCGTATAAGACCGCTTAATGCCAGAAAACTAATTAAACGTTTCCGCGTTTATCAGTTGATAACGCTAACTTAGAAGCGCTAAAAACTCACGAAAATGATGTCCCTGGTTTTGCGTCCGGCCGATTCGGTGATAATGGCAACATTTAATAATGTGAATTTGGATATAGTTTCAGTTTATTCTATGTTGAATAGGATATTGGTAGTCCGGGTTCCATATAGTCCACTATTCCAGACGTAGTCAAGACCAGATGTTCAGTTCAGTTTTTTAAAGGAAAGGTAGGCGACGCCTTTGAACTTCCTACTGATTTCAATGACATCGTAAATTTAAAAAGGCGAACACGTAATGGACGTTGGACAAAGGGTTATCTCCCCATCATTCTACAGGGTATCGGACGAAAAAAAAAAATATTACTCAAACATAGGAAGTATTACGTTAGATAACTCGTAAATTGTGAATGGGGAAAGGTTAAAGGAAATGTGTTAGATTCTGATGTCGTGGTGGTACATGTGACTGTACTGGTCAAACTTCCGCTTAAAAGTGTCAACGAATGAGGACATGGTGATGTCCACAGGCAGAGCATTCCAGGCCTTAATCACTGTTGGAGAAGAAGAAGCTTCTTGTGTCCAGTCTTGCGCCAGTCACATGTAGCTTTGATAGGATTTTCTCTCAAAGTAGTGGTATTGACCAGCTCAACGAAGACGCCGGATGCAAGGCAACAATCCTGACCCCACAGCATGCGAAAAGCTTGTATAAGGTTGCCGCGTAGCTGTCTATAGTCCAG
The DNA here is from genome assembly GCA_017591395.1 of Schistocephalus solidus. Lineage (NCBI taxonomy): Eukaryota > Metazoa > Platyhelminthes > Cestoda > Diphyllobothriidea > Diphyllobothriidae > Schistocephalus > Schistocephalus solidus. The sequence continues at coordinate 42,589 of WEDG01003825.1, forward strand.
ATGAAACAGATCAAGATATGACAATCGTGTCTCGTACCGCTGGTAGCTTTGACCCCGAACAAGCCTGGTTGCACATATTTGAACCTTCTCAAGGGTACTGTGGTCTTTGAAAGACCACGATCTGCAGTTTGTTTTGTCGGAAGAGTTAATATCTCTCGATGGAAATTTCACTATCCAATATTATCGCCTGCAACCAAGTTTCTGCAACAGATCTGACATCTGGATGCACATCGGATATCCATAATTTCAGTTCATCTATTTTCTGGAACAAACTCAGTGCATTTTTATAAATAAAGCGGACCTTCCTGTTGACATATTTTTGACAATATTTGGACCCGGGATTGGTAGAATGGTCGTGTAATGGTCGTATTTCATCCACTGTTTGAGAAGGAGGCTGCCGCTTTTTGATGGAACTGGATTTCGATGTGTTTACTGATATTTGTTGCACTGAGTGGTATTTTATTATGAGCTGGCTGCCCTCCCTACCCAGTGCCATGGGCTTTCTCCAGAGAAATGGCCTCTGGGCGTGCATAATTTATCTATTACGGATTGTGAGATTTCTTTCGCCCAGTCTGGATCTGTTGAGGTGTTCTACGTTGAGCCTTCTTCATTCCTTCCTCTCCACAGCTGAAAATCCGGCTGAAAAAAACCATTGGGTGATAGCTTCGGAGCATAGGTTTCCTGCTCAGCAATAGCTGGTTTTCTCACTCATTCTGAAGGAAATCTTTAGTGGCATTAGCCGGCTGAACTCGTCATTTTAGTCTCTTATTTGACCCACTATGAAGGCTTTTATCAGGCTTTCCAGAAGAGATCAAGTACCCCATTATATCATATTCCAAGCGCTCCACTCTGAAAAAGCTTCAGCCCCGGGATGTTTCCAATACAATAAATAACTGAATCTCTCTTTCGAGGTTTAAGAACTGATAACATTGGAAACCGGATCTATAAAATGTATGTGAGATCTGGCATCGAATATTTTTCGTATTTAATTTAACTACTTGTACGTTTATGAGCCGAAAAATGTAAAATCCATTTAGCGTATACTAAGGAAAATAATTATAAACCTAAAACACAGGAATGTAAGTTAATGAGTACTGGCTGGGTTTACAAGATTTGATTCTTTGTAAATTAGCACATAACAAAGGGAATGTTCTCATTGTCCGAACTCAAATGATTGTACTGACTAACCTGATGTATATTGACCACTCTCGACAAAACAGTCACCAAGAAGTCTCCTTTCTGCTTATGGCACACAGTTAAAGTCGCCAGCCCTCTTCTTTAATCGAACGTGCTATTTTAATTAACAAACTTAGGAACGTAAAAGTTCAAAAAGGTATCCTTTTATGAAAGGTAGTAGCACACGCTTTCCACGTTTAGAAAACACCTGGGTGTAAAAACCACCGAAATAATTTCTGTAGTGGTGGAACATGTGGCCATTTATTTCTGCCTGGTGTCAACTCAAAGAGAGTAGTGCTGGCTTTTTAATCCACCGCCCAGTTGGTAAACTCCATAGTCGGAGTCGAGCAGTTGTTCACCCATGTCTCACTGTCTGGTAAACAGCCACAATTCAATTAAAAGGAATGGCGACTTTAAAGCTGACCTTATTCATGCCCAGTATTATGGTTCTCGGCTACATTTTTTCTTCAAAATAACCCCAAATATTCGAAAACCAAGCAAAGACTCTGGCAAGCCAGGAGTGTTTTTAATTTTTGCTCGATCCGTGATGTATATTTATTTTGACGATTCCTGTAAACTGCTATTCAATATACTTACAATTATTAAAACCTGCAATTTAATTTTTATTTCTCTAACGTCAGCCTGACCCTAAGCACGAAGACCGCCTAGGAAAGACTACTCGAGTACTTCAACTTTAACGCTCACCGGCGATACAGGAGTTAATGTGAGAGGAAAGCGTAACGGTAGCTGAAATGTGTGAGAAAAAAGTTGACGAGATATAAAAACAAAACATAAAAACACAATATAGACCCCATTATGAGAATGATCGACAATCACCACTTAGAGTGGCTGTCTACTGCGAGGATGATCAAAAAAGGCATATAAATTTGTCGTTACGAGGACAACTTTATGGATTCCATTACGCATATGAAAATCAGCCCTCGAATTTAGGAGGATCTTGCTCGATTAGGCAGGCATTTCGTATTTCCACAATGCTGGGTAACTATCTTCGATGCCAGCTAAATAATTTTCACCAAAGGCACAAATTGAGGTCTGCAATACGCAAACGCAACGGACTAAATGCGTAGGAAACCAAGCCACACCATAGTGTTTCACACTGTCAATGGGGATTTCTTATAAAGACCGGCCTCGGTGGACATCAGTGGACACAGTCCAATGTCGATATGGCTAATCCTGCTCTAATTTCCCATAACACAACCAGCACTGCAATTGTCAATATAAAATTACCAGCGAGAAACTTTCTACCGGCTTGGCAAAAACCTCCGCCATAGAAACTTCCACTGATAATGTGGAATCAGTTAAAACTTACCCCATTGCGACTGGATATGGGACAGCCTATCCACCGGGTCGGTCACTAGCGTACCCTTGCCACTAAAACCTGTGATCCAAGGCCAGTAGACACAGGTTAGTCAGTGAAATTTACGGTTCAGAATAGTGGTTACAATTTTAAGTAAGACATATTGAGTTCGTCGGTTGCGAACGTTCCCAATGAACTGCGACATAAATAGTGGTAATAATGTTATTTTTATAAGAAGGTAGTATACTGTTCCTCTCTGGGTGGAAGCTACTTACAAAAATACCCTCTGTGACATTTTTAGGTGATTTGTTGTCTGGCTTAAGTAAGTAAAGGCTGTTCGCTTTTGTGACCAAAGGCACTGCGCTGTGGTCATTTTCACAGATTTTATTATTTTCATCCGTTGTTCCATGTACCTTTTTTCTGTGATTTTATGTTGGAATTCTATTTTTTTGCTGCCGCCCAACTCCTAAATCAACTAGGACATCAGTCTAGTTGCTACCTGGCTTTTTTTTAAAATCAGCCAACTAAAGTCTTGCTGAACCCAGTAGTACCAGGCTTGTTTTATCCCCCTTAAGATGTTGGAAAACCAACAACTTTGTCTAAAGACTCCGACTACATTTTGCTTTTTTTCTTACAAACTCTGGAATTCATGAGTGCTGGGGTAGAGGAGTAAGATTATTTAAGTTTAAATTTTTAGTTTCAGTTTTAAGGCTTACATTTCTGCGTATAATATCACATAATTAACTGCTTACTTGACAAGCATTAGGTCACATCTCACGTCTTTCCTCATCCACCGGACGTCTGGGCTTTAGCGTTGACCTTGAGCAATCCGATCAAGTTGATCCCATTCAGTTCGTAAATTTTCAATTTCGTTTGTTTGACAATTTTAAGTTGCTTGTCTATCGGGATTTTTCTGCGCCACATCGGGAATAGTAGACTTGGCGATGGACGGACTGAGTCTAGAAGAGTCCATATCAGATTCAGATCGACTTTTAATAAGCGAATTTCGAAGGAGAGTGTGCGACATTCACTACCAACTCCTTGGATATGATGTTTATGTTTTTCGTTGGTTAAAAGCCCGAAACTTTGACATCGATCGTGCCGAAAAAATGTTTCGCAGTCATTACGAATGGAAAGTTTCGCTGAAGGTGAGTGACTTTGCGAAGAAACTTTAATATTTTTGTTAAATCGTTTAGATGCATAAGGTTGCATGTATCTAGTGAAGCTTTCCTCGGTAGCAAAAGACTAGTAAATTTCAGATATATTAAACACATTTCTTAATTCGTGCTTATGAAATTAGATCGGGCATGGTGGTTTAATTTTAACCTTTTCCCTAGCCCGATCGTGTTTCCAATACTTCAGTTCGACTATTTTCTAAAGAGAATCGGCATTATGTGGCTGCTTAGTAATTCTTCGTTAGGCTTTGTGGTCAGATTATCATGCTTGGTAAAACCCCGCCTGTCTTTTATCCTTACTTTCCGTCTGCTAGAATATAACCAGGTCTGTAATCTTTTACGGTAAATATTAACCCGCTGTATATTATGTACTGCCTACCTTTCCCTTTGTGTGAAACTGGTGTTATACGGGGACAGGTCGTGTGTTGCACACGTATGCGCGCTATTTAGCTCTGTCGGTCACATGCACTTGATCTTAAGTTCAGTTGTTTTATTGGCTTGGACAATTGACTGGTGCACAGGATAGAGAATGGAGAGCAAGGCGGATTCTGGGACTCAATCCCCATGAAACTTCAATGTGTTTCATACTACAGAAAATATGACGCGTCATAATCTATCACGACTGGCGAAACATCGTAGGTTGGAAGTTTGCCAACTGACGGTTGAACTCAGACCTCGTAGTCAACCCAGTTTGTGCGTATATGAAGTTTCTGACCAGTAGACAGGGAGCCAGGTTCATTGACTACTTCCTGATGCGGGTATGGCATTCCCACTCAGAGAGGAACTGACTCGTCATTCTGACTTCCGCCGAAACCCGGTTCTTCATGCACCGTCCAAGAGTGTGGACCATGCATCGAGAGGCTATTTAGGTTTGCCAGCAACTGCGTCCGATCTCTCCACCAGTCCTGACCGTGTAGATATCGGGTTCAAGAGGAACGAGTGCGTTAGCTAATTTTATTATGATAAACTCATTGACCGTCACTACGCCCACCTGGCTGTGGGGCACAAGGTGGACATCGTTGTTCACGATGGCTGAACTATCATCTCTGTCAGCCAGTCAGACCCCAGTCATACTAGGAAATCCCAGCGTTTTATCTCGCGGTCTTTATTCGAAAGCTCTCCCATTAGGATTTGGGTCCAAACCCCGACGCCTGACATAATGAGATGTACTGATAGGCGAACGAACCTTTCGAAGTAGCCCATTTTCGGTCTATGGCGCACTTAGCAGCCCGCGCTTTTAACTCGCTTTCGTCTCCAGAAACGGAGAAAAGCTCTCGCTCTTTAACTGTTTTTTTTATCTACACTGTGCGCTAGTGTCAGGGATCTGGACAAAAAGACAAGAGTCGTCTCTTTAGCAGATGATCTCTTTTGGGAATATTTCCCGCTTTTTTGAAATTATCAGTCAGTATCATAGTCTACAAGAAGGGTATGAAATTTTTCAGGCTTTGCTGACAAGATTGTAATTGCCCGCTTACTCGATGACTATCCTCGCTGTACCAAGCGAAAGGCAACGTCCTCGTCTTTCACATTTGAAGTTCGTGCATGTTTCCCAGCCATGCCCAGTGATTTATTGGTCAAACGTATACGTCCAAAGTATCCATTCTGCAGATACCAGCTGAGCAATAGCATCTATTAAGTGCTACTTTTGCACTAAAATGTAGGTTATCTTTAATCGGTGGTTATGTATTGCAGCTCATTTTCTTGCAGACACTTTGTGAGCTTTCTAAATAACCCTTTCCAAACAGGTGTTGCACGGAAGTAGGTTTATTCAAGCATAACAGACGCAGACAGCCGTAGTTCCCATACGTTGATGTAGTGATCCGCCACCAAATAATAGAACAGCAGTCTTTTCAATTTTTGCAGAATTTATGGCCCGGCATATGCATGCAATGTACGCGTCAAGCATAGTGACAGCATCACCATCCCAAGCGACCAAATTCACTGCATGCCCCTCGGAGTGGGAGCAGCGATGACTTGTGTAACATCTATCGCACTACCCTGCCTTACCGTCGCGTACGTGAGAATGACATCCGATCCAAAGTAAGAAGCGACTGTATCCTTACCATAAATCCTGAGAAGGATCGGGTTATTCCGTTAGTCAGTAGCCTTCCAAGCCATTACTGTAGCGTATCGGGATAGGTTCAAGCGTGGTATGTTTATGATAAGTAAAATTATGGTTACTTGCCTCTGTGAACCGATTCCCTACTGTCAGCCTCACTCATTCATCCCTCATCCATACACCGGTTGCCCGTCTTAACCTGTCTATAAACTGGTTAGAAAATTTTATGCACTGATTGACGATGCTGAGCAGATCGTCTGGAAAGGCCACACACGGCCTGCCCCCCCCCCTCATGTACCACGTTAACCTTAAGGACACGCATTCCACCAAAATGAGATGTGCCTTTTATCATATGCGAAGGTTCGCTCGCTATCCCGATGCTGGTAAAGAGGGTCCACCGCTTGCTGCAAGAGAGGGGCGTGGGTGGTAGTGTGTACCCAAATTTTGTGGAGTAGATACATGTGTGGCCTAGAAATGTGCATGTGCAGGTAAAGCGACACTGTGGCCCCCCATAACGATCTGTGTTACAGCTTCGATTTACCTAAATGCGGACCAGACTTGCTCAAGGTATACATTAATGGGGCAGCGCAGAGTTCGTGGGCCCCTAACTGCTGAAGCACTAGGAGTCTTTGCTTGGAATGTTGACAATGGACAGGATAGTTCGGTCCTTCTCAGCACTGAAAGTCCGACCGCAATGACTCCTTTATATACCTTTTATGTTACTCACTACTCACGCAATCTATATCTTTTGAATGATAATATATTCTTTGGCCAACTCCAACTGTTTCTTCAGTTCTTGACTCCAGTTCCCCAGACCGTCGTCTGATGTGTACTAAATACGTAACACAGCTAAAATTGTAAACGTGCCTGAACATAACTACTGTTTTGTAACTATTGCCAGTAGGCCATTGCTATGTGTTGTCCTTCCGTCTGGTGGGGGTGTCGCCGTTTCCGTTCTTCTCTGAGTTTTTTTTGTACAGCGTCGTATTCGATACGCCGATTTGCGTACGAGTTATCGCGGTGTATATCGTCCAAAATTATCGGTCTTTCTTCGATTGACAGACACCAGCATTGCGAGTTTTGTCCCAAGCATTTCATTGGATTGCATTCGTCGCATGGAATCTTGTAGACTTCTTATCTAAATGGCCAACTTTGTCCTTAGGATGCACGGGCTGCGTGCGTAGTGCAGTCATCGGTCCGTGTGCCACCTGGATTTGGTGTCTCATTAGGTGCCTTTTGATGAGTTCTTAATTTACGGAAAAAGTTGCCAGATTTTCGGTTTCGGAGTTTGATTGGAACGACTTGGCTTTCGTCTTTTTTGACAACAGAAGTGAAAGGATTAGATTCTGTCAGTGACCAATCTCGTGCAATTTTAACGAAACTTCGGAAATGCATTTTCGATTATGAAGGATTACTTGAATGTAATTTTAATATTGATAAGCTTGCGCCACAATCCCAAAATATTTTAAACACGCCAGGCTGCCGACTTTTACATGTACCTCTTTCCAGTCGCCCGCAAAAACTACGCTCAGTAAAGATGACTTCTTAAGTAGTTTAAATTTTTCTGTTGCTTTTCTATGTCCTTATAAATTCAAATATATTTTATAGAAAACAAGAAAAAATATTCTTTCTTTTCATTTGGGAGCAAGCCACGTCTTCTCAAACTTGTATGCTAAAAACCAGGGTTTATTCGGCGGTATATAGCCGCCCGCTGATATTTATTTCCTATCGCCCCACTCTTATGGAGTTCACTTAGACAAGAACAGTTTTTGAGCACGTAATTTGATTCGTGCCCTATCTCCGCTGCATCTTCGTGCCTCGCTACTTTCGATACGAGTACAATGATCCATTCTATATTTCCGTCATTTCGTTTCTTCCGAACGAATATTGCGAATTCTTTATAGTTTACAAGAAAATCTCTTTAGTATCGTCAGTCGCATAAGTTTCACCCGTGTAATCGTTCTGGAAGCCGTCAGGATCCAAGAGTTCATAAATGAGAAAAATATAATATCTTCGGGCTAAATCATGTGCCAGATGGAATCCACAGAATTCGTAGGACTATATAACCTCCTCAAAAACACCAAAGGAAATGAAGAATCTCTAAGCAGTCTTTACGTGCCTGAAAAGTGTCGTTTTTTGCTGACGTTTTATTTGAAATTGCACCCAAATACTTCCAATTTTTAAAATCGTGTAACTGCTTTCAGGACTTGGATTGTTTGGGTAATATCCGTCGTATACTTAAGATTAGTCTCGAATGAAATGTTATTTCCGTCCGATCTCAAACCACCTTTTTGGAAGGGAGTCTAATTGACTTCTCATTTTACAATTGGGAAGTAATAAACTGTTACATTGGAGGCAGTGTGGTCACGTGGCAGTTATGCATTATTTCCTGTAACCGAAAGGATCGCCTCGCCCACCGATTTATATTAGTCTGACTCAAATGCCTGTTATTTATGCTAGCGTACAATAAATTTTCATGCGAATGGGGAAATTGCCCCTATAAATGGATAATGATTAGCTCTGGGTGCCGCGGGTCTGGACCGCAGTCTTAAAAACCACATGGAACCCTTATACCATAAAATGCAGCGAAAAGTAGAGGATGTTACCATTTTGACGACTTCCGGTCGGATGGCTATAAAAGTCTATTTTTAAAAATTAGACCGCAAATGACCTTCAAACGGCATGGCGCGAGAGGATGAAGGGGAAGTTCAAAAGGCATGCAAGAAAAGGAGGAAAAAAGGCTATACTTCTGCTAATCGCAAATTAAAATCTTAACAGTGGGAGTATGCCACTGGGCTAGTTTTGGAAAGTAACCCAAGCAACTGTTCAATATATTTGTTCATTTTGTAATAGTTTCTAAAGACACACTGCATTAAAATAAGAGGCTCGCTCCCGATTTGTGTGTGTGTGTGTGTGTGTGTGTGACTCGGTGTGCCGCAAGCAGCCGGCTTGGGTTATAAAGATCCTACATGGTAGTATTTTTTTAATTGTCAGGTTAGGGACTACGTTTCAAGTTAATTTGATGGTAATTTCATGCATCAGCACTCATCTTCAATGCACCCACACAAGGCTAATTGGCGGTGGTCTCGAAGACCCTACAACATTCAAATGTATCGTCGCAAAAATCGGCTAAAATTCAGTTCTGTTGTTTTTTATCGTGTTCCTCGTAAGCTAATGAATAACTGCGATGGCCTTTGTATATCTTATCGTTCGAACAGACTTGAAACACGTCTCATGCCGACGGTTCCAGGCTGTGAAGCCTGTACCATGTAAGCTGTGTTTCACAAATTAGGACCTTCTTGTTAAAAGGCGAAAAAACTGGCAACTAGCGTCGAAAGGATTGGGATACAATGCGGATGAGTAACGATACCCTCCGTCGTTAGCTTAGCGTCTAGCAATAGAAGACATCCGATTGAAGCATGTGGTTCTTGTATATCGCTTCTCTTTGTTTCAGTTCTATGTTTTATGGTTGTTGTTAACTTGAATCCCAACAAACCCCACCCCATTTAGTGCCTATGGGGATATTTTTAACTACCAACTTGTATGCTTCCTAGCTATCTTAACTGCCTCCGCCTACCACCTTGATAGCTTCTATAAACTAGCAATCGCTCTTTTGGTTTTCTTATTTATCTAGCTCCATGCCTTGTTCATGTCTTTATACCCTTTCTGTTTCCTTTAACTCAAATGAAGATAGATGATCTCCTGGATAACTTTGTACCCCCAGAGGTAGTGCAAAAGTACTTTCCTTGCGGCCTCTGTGGCCACGATAAGCGCGGTCGTCCAATCCTCTACTGTCCAGCCGGCACGACAGACGTATTTGGTCTCATGAAGTCGGCTCCACGTGCACAGTTGATTAACTCCCAGTTCTACTTGATGGAAAGCATCATTCACAGACATTTCCCCGCGGCGGCTGCTGCCGCCGGTCGACCCGTCGATCAGCTGGTGGTCATCTTTGATCTTCAGCACATGAACCGACGGCAGTTATGGCGACCCTGGCTAAGCCTTGTTCAGGAGCTGACCACTACCTTTGAACTGAACTATCCAGAAGTCATGGCTGTCAGCTTTGTTATCAACGCCCCGGCCTTCTTCTCGCTTGTGTTCTCCCTCCTTAAACCCTTGCTGAGCAAGGAGACCCAAGAGAAGGTTCATGTGAGTTCCAGAAATTGTTTACCTGTCTGGTGCCTTTTTTCCCTCTGTTATCAGTGGATACCCGAAATCCCTTTTGTATGCATAGACCCTATCTAATAGGCCGGGGAGGAGAATGTGGAGGGGAAGGTGAAAGGATGAGTGGCTCAGTCGACACCGCAGGCACGTAGGCCCACGTGCAGCCTATTTGGCCCTTCTACCGTTTGTGCTGTGTTATTCTGCCGGTTTTTTCTTTGGAACGGAATGGTTGCTGGAAATGAAATGTGGTTTTGCCTTCTTGTGGACTAAATACCCCATCTTTTCATTTGACTCTGGTTGCTAGTTTCTGAATTCAGTCATGCCTAACTGTTCCGCTATACCCCGAACCAATCGTTTAAGGCTGTGCTATTCACAGTACTTATCGACTGTTTCTAGTGAAATATCTGTTCGAGACAGCAGTCTAGAGTGTGGGGGGATGAGTACTAGGATGTAAGATGGATGTAGTCCCGAAGACGCCTTTGGTCTATAAGGGAACGCGATAGGGAGTTGACCGCCACAATCTTAAACAAATGCTATTTTCAATTTTTGGCACACTGGCAGCTTCCCAGTATTTTTATTAATACTGACAACAATCCAACGGTAAAAGACATTGAGACATTTGTTTAACACTTCTGCTACCGCCCTTTTCCCGTGTAGGAAGTCCTGAGATTTTACTCCTCGCCGAAATGTATTCACGCCCGTCTTCCTCTCGCTCCTTGCCACTGAGTGTGTTCTTCAACCAATTTGTCCGATTGTGAAGCAGAATGGGACGATTTTACGAAATAAAGTTTCATTTTTCTCTAACCGCGGGCAGTCAGTGAACTGTCCATCCTGTTCCCCTTATACCTCACATTCTTGCTACTTTCAACCTCCACATACCACCGATGTATCAAATACTTCCGGATTCACACCCAAGTCCCCTAATGTTGCCGTTGCGTCAGGTCTGGCTGAGAGCACATAGATCTGTCGCACTGGTTGAACGGAGGCTTTTGGCCACGTCATCTACACAAACAATCTCATCACCAGTCTTTAAGCAGGTCCAGACAAGCCCCTAGTGTGTTGGCGAGTGAGACTCATCCTGATTTGCTCGTCCTCAGGACACCGAGCCGTACTTGCTTCAATTAAACAAATTACATGCGCCTTTATCTATACCGATGCGTTAAAATTCATGATTTGGATGGTTATCGGATGACAAGATAATTTGGTCCTCCTATGGAATGTGCGTTAAACAAATGACGTAATTGTTTACCATACTTACAGCACAGGTACTAACTAAAGACCCAGACGCGCATGTTTCGCTGATCTTGTACCGCTGGATGACGCAGCTGCGAGGGGTTCGGCTCTTCAGTTGGTCTCCCGTATGTTTTCTGGTATATGGATTACAATTTCATCTTGCCTTGTTTAATTTCCGAGGAAATTAATGCGCGAACTCGGAGTAAATCCTTCGGAACAAACCTTTACAGACTCGGAAGGAAATAGATTTCGGCTCAAATATTCATATAAAATTCCTGACCGAACCTGTAAGGGTTTAGTCCGAAGAATTTACTCCGAGTTCGCATTAATTTCCCGCAGAAACCAAACGAGGTAAATCTTCAACCATCCAAAAGACTAGTTGATGACCGTACGTTAGCTCTCAAAAAAATTAATCATACTAATACATTTATGTGGTTACATGGAGAAGCAAAACATATAGGTAGTCAGAGAAATCCTGTAATGTTTTTTTCACACAGAGAGGTTTTAGAGAATGTTGGGAATAATAAAATGGCGGTGAGTAGCAATCTAGTCATATGCTTATCATTTATATGGATGGGCTAAATTCCAACGCTGGCTACCGTCTGCAAACAACATCAGCAGCGACTGCAATCCGGTTATGCAAGACGGCATTGTGCACGCAGAAGAACCTGCAAGCACCGCATTTACCTAGGCCAAAGCTGGCTTAACTACATGCAATTATCCGAGCCCTCGTTTGCCTCCCTTCCCTTCCTGACACGGATCTTCCCAACCCATCCGACATTTCCAGCGTCGTATCCAACTCGGTCCACCATACGCGCCCCCTCCTCTCCGCGCAGGGTAAGTACAGGAACGGCGAATTGTGCATGAATTAGCTTATAATTATAGTATATTTGCAGAGCTTCTTCCGCGCTCACTTCCTGCGCCCACCTGGGCCCGGTTTCAAGAGAGAGTCGGCAAGAAGATCGGAGGCGGGATCGGGTGCAGGGGGTTGGCGGAACCGGAGCGTGTGTCTAGGTGTACCACCAACCCGCATATATAACATTTGTTACGGATGCGAATCCCCAATAACGCCTGTCGTGCCCTTGTTGGTTCAGTGCATGTGCCGCGGGACTCCTGTTAGGGGCACACGGGCGGGAGCACACGTGCACGCTCTGGGGTGTTATTTACTGCCTTCGACACCCACACACACGCACACATCGGGCACTCCAACGGTCACTGTATAAACAGCCCGTATGAACTATTCCATCTACTGCTTAACGAGATTTTGTTTTGGCTGTGATAATCAAGGTACATCCATTACTTTAGTCGCTATAGGCACAAACACTACACTATTTATAGTTTTCGGACAGACTAAACATAATCCCTACCTCGAACGTCATCATATGACTGCTAGCTGGTGGCTTTCAAAGTCATGCTGCAATTCTTTTATCCATGACCGCTGTACGTATGTACAGTTGTTGGAGCGTTGAATGCCAGCGACAGTAAGTGAAAAAGGGAAAATGCCACTTCATACCTGCGGAATATTCAGCCTAGGACTTCGTTGCTGTCTCAACCCCACAGATGAGCTTGTTCTATAAGATTGCGTCGTTGCTCGGGTAACCTGACTGGGGTGAAAGAGCATTAACCAAACCCTACTATGAGTTGCAAGGGATGGACGCTTATAATACTGACATAATTAAATTGGTGCTCACTGCCTCTTATTACCCCCCCTACCCATAGTTCCCACCTCCCATTGATGTGCAAAAATGAATATTGCTTGATTTTTCTTATTACCCACTTGTTTTAATTGATTGTATTGTCTGGTAGGAATTTATCGAAAGCTGGCCAAATAAGTCCCCTTAATTCGTCTACGGGAACTTTCGTCACTTTCATAGTTCCCTAATACAGTCTTTGTGACAACTTTCTTCGACACGAGATCCAAGTATTTTGAAGTTCAGTTTGCGTGCGTGCAGTCAGCATCACACTCGGCATTCACACACCTGAATTCTGCTGCATCCAGCACAGCGCCCACACCCTCATCTCCGGTGTTCCTGAAACAGTCTTGCGATTGGAGTGTTGGAAAGGCAAGTGGGGTAAATTCAGTGTCAGTTCCCCTTAGCGCAACTTAATTCACACACAGGCCGCCACTGCAACCTCAGAAACAGTTGTGGGCATCGGACGTTTCAGACCCGCACTTGCAGTCATCATTATCAGAGACCACAAGAGATGTGGGTAGTGAATTCATAGGGAGTTCAGTTGTTACACCATCACATCTCCGTCTAAATTAATAACACCCGCAGTAATCGCAGACGGTAGTGCATTGTGCGATTATTCATTGCCCACGCGTATCCGAGTCGTAAATAACCGTGATTTTTGTTCTGCGGTGGGTCCCTTGATTTATTAGCGGTATTGGTACTCGGCGGGACAATTAGTCGGCAGTTTGAACTGCCATTACTGGCACTGGTTGCAGGAAAAATTTTGAAAATGAACAGGTCGGGGGAAGAAGAGAGGTCGGTGCGCTTTTTAGTGGACTTCGGGACGGAACATTATAACTCAAGTAGGTCGCGGCTCAAGTGGTTGTCACCTTTCGAGGGGTTCTCGGCCTTGTCGAACTTGGTTCCGAAATGTCGAATGAGCCACTACCTAAGATTTTATGTCCTCCTTCCTCACTTCTGATACGTGTTCGACGACCCGTGTCCATAAGGATCATCTGGTTCCTCGATGTAGATGCTTTGTCGGAAACTTTACCAGACGATACTAGGCATCGGCAGTGAGCCGCAAGACCAATTAGATGGCCTTCTCAAGAAGATGTAGATGAAGGTCCCCCCCTCAGACCCCAAGGGCCCTCCAACTCCCATACAAGCGAAATGATCGTTTCTTCGTTTAAAATTTCTGACCGCCAATTCTGACACCATAATCTATTCTTCAACAAAATTTATGAGAATTAAGAAGGGCAGGAATTCCTTTTATGGCCGCCTAAACAGGGACAAGGGAATATGAACCGCCCTGTCCTCTTGAAATAGGTCGTCTTATGGTAAATTTCAGAAAGAGTAAAAATAACCGTGTTTTAGCGTCAACACGTACCCTAGCATTAAAAT
>WEDG01003826.1:0-15611 GCA_017591395.1 Schistocephalus solidus
ACGCGAAACCCTCACCCTCGGTTAACCCAGGTGTGCTCTTTCCAGGAGTGTGCTTGACTGGCAGACTGTGAGTCAGACTGAAAGGGCTGCTTCCTGGTGTGATATTTACGGCACTCCCCTTCCGTGGGATGCGGGCTTGGTTTGGCGTCAGGCCTTGGAGCACCAGCCACCACCGCTGTCTCTTACCTCCGGTCTTCGGGATTTGTCCTGACCCCGGGCGCAGATGGGGGAGGAAAAGAGTGTGTGGTGGCCACCGTTCATGTCTACTAGCACAAAAATCTAACTATCACACCAAACAGCGTCACTGCACCATCATACTCTGGCATTGCGCAAATGTGCGCATTATCTCAAAAGGGCCGTTAGGTAGTCTCAAACGGAAGCATATTTGATGTTCTTGCTTGGGGAAGGTTTTTTTTCGAAGGTCAAGCCAAGGAGATGCGCATACATAGCCCTGATAGTATTCTTATCAAATTCCTTTAAAAAGGCTTGTGTGTAGCAGGTGATGAAATTAATATTTCATTATTTATTTTTGCGACTTTTGTAATTTTCAAAGTTTATTGAACGAAAAAATGTCATCCATTGCGTTCAGACAAAAAAGTGAATAAATGATGGTGGGTGCAACTATTAGGAGCCCAGTTGTCTGAGTAAGTTTTTAATCTTATCGATCCGGAGAAAGAAAATGCACGAAAAATACCAGATTGTACATATAATTATTTAAAGTGACTCGTCTATACTTTAAAAAGTAATCCAATCATATTTTTTATGGTTTCTTTATATATATATATATATATATATATATATATATATAAATCTAATTTATAAAATCCTGGGTCTCTTCCGTGTGTAGTATTGAATCTATTTTGTGTTTCTAATGCATTTTATGATGCCTGCAGATGCTGAATATACATACAAAGCAAACGTGGTTTCTGAGGCAGCCCAGGAAATGACTCTTTACTGGTATGGTGACAAGCTCATTGGCCAAGCTAAAGATTGGACAGCGTGACACGAAGAGAATCGATAATTACATTCGACCAGTTCGTAAAAATAAAAAACCTGAACCCCTCAAAATCATATGAGTTTATAGTGTTTCTAAGAAAAAACGGCGTATTTACTCCCATTGCTTACACGAGAGGATCCGTTCTTCGAAGAGGTAACTCACATGATTTGATAGATAGCATATTGTCCCAATATTAAAAATTGTAACCGGCTTGAATAAACAAATATTTAGCTTCATTTATTGATGTCCATGACAAAAGCACACAACAAACTTAGGGTCAAATTATATATTCAGTCGTCTAAAATCGTCTTTAGTAACCGTTGCTTTATAGACTGAATTATGATTCTCTCAGTCTTAGTTAGTGGTATTAATTTTTTGTTTTCAAGAATAGTAAAGTAACTCTCATTTTTCTTCTCTAGAAATAGGTTCACTTTTAAACATAAATGTACGATTATCTTTATATTTGCACATATAATCTTCCAATATTTTATGTCGCTAGATACACGACAGTGTAAAATGATTATTTAATTTTACAGTATACGAATGATTTAACGTTTCGATTTAGGTGAACTTCCAGAGCGTCCACCAGAACATTCTAGGAAAGAAGGTAAATAGGTAAAATTACATATTTCATTGATAAATAAGATAACTACCTTCGATAAATCCTATAAAAGCAACACGTTGAACCGTTGACGGCGGGTTTTTTCAAGGGTGTTGTTGTGTAATTGACATTTAAGTTTGCACCCGTATTTTGCAATGTCATTTTTTCATCTAGTGATCATATAATAAAGAAAATAAACACGATAGTTGATGCACAAAAATCTCTTAGATGCAGCGGCATAAATTGTAACAAAACGCTCGACACCCTAACCTCCAATCTTGTTTAGATTACACTGCAAGAAAAAAAGGATGAATGTATTAGCTAAACGTTTCAGTTGTGGGTTGTAACTTAAGATTCGTAAGCATAATTGCTAAATCTCAAGATGATCAAATCTTTTCTGCAGAGATTTCCGTATTCTTTTTCCTAAAAATAGCAATTCGAGTGTTTTCCTTTACCAGGAAGGCATTTGGCCTCCGGTTCCCTATGACAACGTTACCCAAAAGTAACGCCTATTTTTTGCAAAGTGATGCTTTCATGCGTGCGCGAATGCAGAATTTTACCTTTATTTAGCAAAGAAGGCCACAAGTGTTTTTACGCTACTATTTCCGTTGCGTCATAATAACCAAACTATTTCTTTCTGTCTATTAGTTAAGTGTATAATGCCGTCTTCAGATGTGTACCGATATCATTTTCTGGATCTAAATGTATCTTTAAATAAGCCCAGTCGCACACCCTACACATTTAAAGGTTAACTATTATTGCATCCAGGCGCATGATGCAAATGGCAACTGTAAAACGAAAAGGAAATGCTCCGATCGAATCAATAAATAATATAAGCATAATAATTTAACTGGAACATCCTTCAGGACATATTCTAGTCCAAGTTGATAAATTGACTGAAATTTACCCGAACGTAAATGATTTAATGTGAAATAACCTAACAGCGTGATAAATCCATATTGTATTTGCATAAAGGGGAAACTGATGCACCATGAGAATATCTGGCTAATAACGAAAAAATGCAAGAAAGGGCATCAAATTACGGCTTTAGAAATGACAAAAGTGAGCAAACATCAGGAATAAGCAGGAAGAAAAAAGAAAAATAACCAATGACATTTCCAAGATTTTTACAGGAAATCTTACGCCGGATCTTTCAA
This sequence comes from Schistocephalus solidus, assembly GCA_017591395.1. Lineage (NCBI taxonomy): Eukaryota > Metazoa > Platyhelminthes > Cestoda > Diphyllobothriidea > Diphyllobothriidae > Schistocephalus > Schistocephalus solidus. The sequence continues at coordinate 2,756 of WEDG01003826.1, forward strand.
TGACAGGCCGGGCTTTGTGTGTGATATATCATGTGGTGTAAACTCTTATAAAATTGAGCAGAGCAGTTAAAAAAGGAGATGCATTTTCCAGTCGCGTTAAAAGATACATTAACGAGGTCATTATTTATGCACACAAAATCTACGTTTGATAATCCTTTCAAAGATATCCAGGATAGACCAATGTTTTAATACTCATGGCCCATCAATGTGTCGGCCATTTACACATAAGAAGGAAAATCATACATTCGCATAGATAATATTGCATAAATATGTTCTACATTGGAAAAAGCTATTGTCCTTCATCAAAGTAACTTCCCCGGAAATGAAGCACACGTTCCTTTATAACAAAAGGGCAAAAGCAGGGCCGATATAGAAATAAGATAAAAATTTATTGAGGTGATTTCTAATTTTGAACTCGGTATTACTTTGAATATCATGTAAAGCGCCAAATAGAAATATGCCTTATATAAATAGAAGAACAAAAGAGAATAACACCGACAATGCTGTACATTTAGACAAATTCACAGGGCATCGCTAAAGAACGAATTTTTAAGGATGCATCTTTATTTACTTTTTTTTACACATGAGTGCTGTGTGTGACGGTGAACTGTGAGAACCACATATTCACCTTTATTTTTCTCTTAGGGTCATTTTAATTTTTTCTTCAACTGTTTAAGCAGGGGGTCATTTCACAATTAAGTAACAGCACGACGGATTCACGGCATCAAGACATGCCGTTATAGGTTTGAAACACAAAGTTTAAATACACATTTTAACCGAACTGATCACCTGCTCTAAAACAGCCATGCACTCTTCATTATGCAACGTTGTGTGAAAAAATTGTCATTACTTGTGTGCAACAAGCGTTTTTTACATATTCCTGAAACGCATAATATGTGGGAGCCATTGCCAGTTTTGAGCCCACGCTTCTTCTTCTGTAGTGAACAGGTTAAAAAATAAACCTTTTTTGACATTCTGCAGCATTTGTATAAACGTATTTAATTACAATTACTTTATTTTGCGTTAAGAAACTGGATATTCACACGAATTAGTAGTGGTGAGCGATGGTCCGTATAAAATGCTGGTTCAATGGAAGGTTATCCGTCAACTGGCTACGTGGAATTACCGCTTCGAGCTCATCACAACGCCCTCGATTGTGCCGCCAATAATAACAGATGAAATGTCCATAGAAATAAGAACTCTCGCCCCAGACACATTATACAAATTCAAATTAAAGATTAGATTCAACGATGGTACTGAAGAGAATGCTGCCGAAGAAGCTTCAGGGCGAACATTTCACGCAGGTAATTACTGTATGTATGATATACATCGTTATGTCCAGTAAAATGTCTTAAAGAAGCTGCAAGAATGAGCTTAAATATTAAAGCAGACTTTAACATCCACACCAAATAAAACTTAATGGAAATTATCCAAATTTTGAGTAAAATGCTTTGCAAATTTGCCGAAGTTTTGGAAACGTTGGTTCACTAAAAATCATTGCTCAGTTATCAATTACTTCACATTAGTTATTCCGATGATCAGTTTAGCAAATAAGCTTTTCTTTCTGTTGTTTATCAGACAGCCCTATGGCAACTAACCTCCACGCCATGGTCGTAAGTTCCAACCGCATTGATTTGCACTGGACAGCGGCAAAAACTGCTAGCCTTGGAACTATAACATACCAAGTTCAATGCAAATCGGATGATCGCATATCTTATGATGTAACCGGGACGACAGTTTCCTTTCAAAATCTTTTACCAATGAGAGCGTACGTATTTCAAGTACGGTCAAAAATGGTCAATGGTACCTTCTATAAGTTTGCTGCACATGTAGACGCAACCACATGGAGTAGAGGTATTATTGATTGTACATTTGCTTTTATCAGTGCCTTATATGTTTTATAGCACCATATTCCCGTTACCTTGTATTATCTTACCGGATCAGCACCAAACATAAATATTTAATAAGAGACTATGAGATAATTGTTTCAGGTAAAGCGGGATATCTGACATGTCTCAGATCAAGTGCTTATAGTTGGAAACAGTCAAACATATGTCACCATTGAGACCAAACTCACAGGGGACGTTATCGTAAAAAGATTTATGGAGATGGATTTGGCCTGCAGAATCAGAGAAAAAATAAATATCGCATGCGGCTCTGAAAAACAAAATAAAGCGTTTCATATTTCCAATTGTTCAAAACATTGACGAGTAAATTATACGGAATTTAATAACTTTATTCGTAGTGAGCATTGTTTAAATAAAATTTAGCCAGGAACGTGCAAAATGACAAGGCAAAGAAAATAAACCTAGAAAAGCACCTGTGTGACAAAAGCAAATACGCTTTATCTCATGTCCTTTTTTAATCACTGCATTTCTTTGTTTGGTCGATTATTTTAAATAAATTCCTAAACAGATCACACAGTTATTTTCTTTTCATTAATGAATGATCATTTCATTTCTCTATTGTGTGTGTAGACGAGTCTAACCCGAGTGAAGCCATCTCCAAACCAATCAGTTCAACAAGTGTACTTATAAGTTGGACGGCACCTGCAGAGTTAGACGATATCTCTAGAACGTACAAAATTGTAACGAACTCCGATTACAAGAACGCGCAGGATTCTTATAGCACACAGATCGAAATTCAAAATCTGTCACCTTCAACAGAGTATGTCTTTACCATTTTTACACTGTCGACCTCTGGATTCTGGAATATGCCTGGAGCGACAACAAGGACAACAACACCTGGAGAAGGTCATGATCTTATGGTTCTGGTACGCATCACTAGATTTAACGAAGGCACATTAGTCTAAGCAGAAGATTTTTGTCAAATGTCTACGGCAGCAAGTAGTAATTATCTAATAGCCTTATGTATTTGCCTACATATGTTTTGCAAAAAAAGGTTGTGTTTCGGTTTTCTTGTAAAAGGTCAGCCTCAGTGTGACTCAATAAATTGCTTTATGACACGACATCATAGGACATTCCAGTAGGACTGACAAAATATAAGAAACGACTCTGTAAAAGCTGACAGCCATCCCGTAGAATTGATTGATAGTTAGGTTGACGGAAAGAGGCGAACAAATGACGGTTAAAAACTTTCGAAAGGACAATTTTTAACCATCCTGCATATTGGTGACATTTCCAATCAACACCTCAAAGACCCGAAGATGTACGAAAAACCATGATTTGATCGATGAATGACGGGTGGAAAATGGCACCTGCCAACATGTTCCTGGCCAGATTATATGCTCTGCGAAATTTTCACTAAAAAAGTGTTTCACAGATGTCGACCATTGCACATAAACCTTGTGAATAGTCTTTTGATAAAAACAATGTTCAAAAAGTGATCCCACATCCTTCTTCTAATCAGCCGTTCAAGAAACTGCGGACTTGCGATTTCAAAGGATAAAGCTGGGAGAAATCCTGGTTCACTTCCTTGTCCATTTAAGTTCAGTTCAGTTTAATAAAAGGAAATATAGGCGAAGCCTTGAGCTCCCTATTGATTTCAATGACACTGAAAATTTAAAAAAACGACATATAACGGACGTTGAACCAAGGGTTATCTCCGTGTTACACAACAGGGCATAGAACAAAAAATTATAAAATAATATTACTCAAAAAAAACGGTAATGTATTTTATATAACGCGAAAAATTTGGATGTGAATATGTTTCAGGAAATGAGTTAGGTGCTGATGTCGTTGTGGTACCCATGGCTGTACTGTTAAGTATTCTTATTAAATTACATGCACTCACGATGCATTGAACTTCCTTAACAGTAGCATTTTGTGGTAAAATATTAAAGTTACTTCATTAAAGATTTGCTCAGCAGGCTGCTTGAATTCCAGCAGACTGCTTATGCTGTAAAAGACTGCCATGTTATGTCCCGTATTAAGGAGGTTTCAGATGTGACCATGCGTAGTACTGGTCGCATAGGTGTTGTAATTTTCAATTGGCCAAGAGCTAGCTTGCGCTGCAAAGTAAGACAATTAAAGGGTGATTACAGCAGGGGACCAGTTACATGTAGTGAACTAAAAGCCGCGCCCATTGAGGAGCATTCAGAATCAGTGAACCATATCTCGCGCCCAAATTGCCATTATAATTTATCCGGATCTATGTACAGTATAATGGATCGCCTTTTCAAACCCAACTGCAGGCTATGCACAAAGGGGTTTATAATATGCATTTAGATTTTTGCAGTCATGACGAATGTGAAGTTTAGTTCCTGATCCAAGGAAAAACAAGAATAGCTTAGTGCGCTATATCGGGATAAGATAAAAGAAATATTTGCCCAGTGAAAATGATCATACGTGAAACGCTGCTTAGTTTATAGGTTAGTTTTCTAATAACTCTACCATTAGGGCAAAGTAAACGATACTGTCTCTGAAATGAAGTGTAAGTTCCTTCGTATTATAGCGAATATGTTTTCGTTTTGTGTCCTATCTCAATCATATGACATTTGCTATAGTAAACTCAGGAAATAAACCACCGGAATACGTTAATTCGGTGAAAATGTTTATTTTAAATCCCTAACTGTGCCACTTCATTGAATTAAGTCGACGATTTTACGTACAGTGGTGTGCAGTGCATACAGTTAGCCGATACTGTGATTAGTTCTTATTACATTTGGATTCCTTAATACCATAAACGCTGATTGCTTTAATCATAATCATTTAGCAACATGAGAGCTTACTACAATAATTTTGTTTACCCTCCTTCACCATTCAGTGGTAATTGTTTTATTCAGGCACGTTCATGCATAGAATATATGACGTTTTTTAAACCTTGTTTATATGTTTACAAGCTATCTCTGAATTTGACGTCATTTCTGCCGACATACATACATGCAAATCCATGCGGCGTCCAAACTCCTTGTTTTCGCTTATAATTACAAATTAAAAACAGAGTTCCCCAGTAGTGGCTGCTGAAGCCATACCCGTTTAATAATTTCGTAGGATAAATCAAATTTGTTTTATGTGAGCTGGTACAGTTAAAATAGAATGGTGTATAATCTAAAATATTGTGAATAGAGATAAAGTAAAATTGTGTTCTTCAACCAAAGGAAATAATGCCTTGAAAACCTTCTTTCTCTGAAACATCTTTATTATATAAATGCTGATAGCTAGGAAGCTCTGGATTTCTTCGTCAAGCTCAAATCACTCCCTACTGAATCGATTGCATGTGATTCATTTTACCAGATGGTAATCTTAGAAAAAGTAATTTTTTGAATAATAACGGATTATCAAACATGCAATAAAGTGTATTTATAGGCATTTTCATTTATGTGAAGTAATATGATCCTTGTTAATTCTGCAAGATTGTAAGCCTTAAAATAGTGATTGTGCTCATTGGTCAAAAATTTGTTAACATTTGTTACAGACAATAGCCGCTGGCATATCTCTGAGCCATTTCATTTCGAGATTTCAGTTAAAGTTGAAACCTAATTTTGTTTGCTTTTTACTCAAGTTTTGTTGCTCGTTGTTCCACTCTGTTTGTTTTATGTTATTATTATGACTGTTCTCTTTTTCTTACTATTTTAGGTTCCAAATAATCATATCCATCAACCAAACTCTCGATTTGAAATTCTTTAATTTTTAAAGAACAAATTTGCTAATGGATCACTCATATTTGTTACTCCTCCTCCACCCAGTTCTTGTCAATTATTCTGCTAAACATATAATTTCATTGCCATCTATTCGCCTGCATAAGTAATGTTACTTTATCACTGCTAAAAACAAAAATGTAATGTTTTTTTAAACATTGGCATTTTCCTTGAATACATATATAACACTGAAGGCGTATATATCTTTCAAACTGCAACATGTAAAGTGCGTTTGGTACCCATGGCGTCGCTTGGATGGATGCTTACGTCTATATATTTGTCGAAGAATTGTGTTGAAGAGCTGAATGTGATGTCATAAAAAGCGGTTAGAAATTTGAGACACCGAAACAGCCACTTTGCCAGTCCGTACTTTGCGCTTGGGAGAATTATCCTCCTTGTGTACTAAGGAAGGCCATAGAACTGGGGCAAAGCCATGTCTTCGGAATTTACCAATATGACGGTGAAACGCTCAATGTCCGCGGATATAATGATGATGTCTCTTTTGGCCTTGAAATCCATTAGTGCATCACCTTCGACAATTGGGAGTATTTCGTGTGGTTTGTGAGCCATTAGGAGGGACGACACCTGGTGTTGAATAATCTTCTTATTCTCCTCTGTCGCTTCCTTCTGAATGATTACCGAGTTCAATGCCGCAATAACGTTAGCAGGTTTGGCATCAACTATGTTAAAAGGGGCTTCGTGCCGTTACATCACTTCATCTGGATAACATTGGATACGGCAGCTGGCAGAATTTGTTCTGAAGTGATGTGTTGCTTATGGCTTTCACTTTGCGGTAATTGTAGTCTCCTCATTATTTCTTGTCACTGTTCATCCGCTCATTATAGTAGCCTGGTTTGGCTGCTGGCGTCTCTCGTGGGTGAGGTCTAAGTCTCTTTTTATTTAGCTGTGTGTACGAACCGATTTCATGTTCATAAAATCTGCCTTGATTATCGTTGATATCCTGTGCATTGAGAAGTGGTAGGCGCGATGGCTGAGACAATAAACTTTTTCCCCTGACCTTTAGGATTCCAACTCGAGCGCATCGTGGGAAATAGTATTATATACGTTTAATATGTATGCATGGGTGATACGGTTGGGAATTAAACGCCGGATGTAATTGATAAGTCCAATATAACGTCAAAGTTGTGTAAGGTCCTTGGGAGCTGTAAAATATAAAACGCTTTGAACCTTATCTTTAAGTGGTGATTTCCCATGCTTGTTGACGTGATGACAAATGGAATCAAGAGAAAGAAAGCCAAAAGTTTAATTGCCGACGTTTAATTGCAAAGCCATATTGCTGAAAATGATCAAAAACTTGGCGCAGATCTGATGCATGGTTGGCTAGCGAAGGGCTTGTGACGAGTATCTCGTCAATAAAGACAAACGTTAACGAAAAACCGCACAGGAACTCATTAATAAACTGCTGGAAGAATTCGGCAACTTTACGCAAACTGTAAAGGCATGCGCGGAAAGTCGAACAACACAAAAGGTGTTGTGATGGTTGTCTTGGGGATGTTTTCCTTAGCGGCCGGTATCTAATGATATGCGCCCACGAGATCTATCTTGGAGAAAATGGTCTTTCCAGCCAACAAGAGAGAACAATCTTGAATATGATAGATGGGATACCAATCGGGATGGTTGCTCTGTTCAAAGCATCATAATCACCACATTGTCTTCAATCATTGGCCGATTTCTTCGGGACCATGTGAAGTGGAGAGTCCCATGGGCTGTAAGAAGGGCGACTAATCCCCAAATTTCGCCTTTGCTCGAACTCATTTCTAGCTTTTCTTTGCTTTTCTGGATGAAACCTGCGTTGATGGGCGTTAAGGGTTTACCCTGTTGTAACGATGCGATGTTTACCTGTGTGCTGAACTTGTTCGATAAACTGACACAGTTTAGCGCGGGACGAATAGTTCTTCAAAATGTCGGCAGATGGCGAACTTGGTATTGTAAATTGTAAGCCAACCGAGGGTTCAGATCTGACGGTAGTGACAGTTAAAGTTTGGTTGCAGTTTCAATGAATCAGCGATGCTTCAAATCACCTGCAAGGCCAAAAACGCTCTGGTGGAGGAGTTTTGTAGGTATTTGTACAATCTACAGGTTCGAATCTTTCTTGTTCACCTAAACCTTAATGTACGCTTTTTTAATATGTTAAAAAATACACACAGCTCTACTTCTGCGTATTTCTGGGCATTAACGTCTAATAGCAGAGACCTGTTCACTTGAGTCTGTCTAGCTTGTGTCGGCAGGGTTAATCTCCCTACATACCTGCGTGGCCGCCTGCGGTGTTCGGGAGAGAGCTTAAAGGAAGAAGGGTAGGAGCGAGTCCTGTAATCCATTGATGAGCATTTATCAACCAATGTCATCTTCCTGGTCTTAAGGCAGTGGCTCAGTGGTTAAAGAGTTAACCTGCTATGCAACAGGTTGAACTTTTGAGTATCGTATGGTGTACTAAAACCCTAAGGGTGTAAATGGCTTACGAATGCAAATAAAGCCAATTTGGCCATTGCAGTTTCCTTATTATTCGTCATCACTGTTCTTCCAATTATAAAAGAAGCCTTGGTTGGCTGCTAGCGTATCTTGTTTGCAAGGTCAAGTGCAGATCGAGATTTCTTAGTCTCTTTGCAGTTGGCTCAGCGTTCAGGAACCAATTTCAAGTCTATAAAATGTGCCTTCAGTATCGTTGATATCCTGTGGAATGAGCAGTTGTAGGAGTGATGGCTGGGACGATAACTTTGTTCGCCTGACGTTTAGGATTCCAACTGGAACCCTTCGTGAGAAACAGTATTATATACGGTAACGTCTTATACAGGAGTGATGCGGTATTTATAGGATACAGTTGCCATGCTACTGTCTAAGTATGGAAAGTAACGGCTGACTATTTATCTAGGGTGTCTGGTCTCTGGTAAACTGATTGCTTAATAACTGGTATGCGGGTCGTTGTCCAATTTTATTGAAAATATATTAGGGCGCTCCGTGCTTCAAGCGGCCCAACGATATATATATATATATATATATAGATTCATACTACTTGTAGTACTACTTGTTTAAAGAATGGGCTTTACGTGGTTATTCCACAGTGGTTGATTGTCTTCGACCCAAATGTTCATTGAAAGTTCGGATCTGACCCTTAAATGTCATGTACGAATCACATGACTCCATGTCCTGCACTAAATAATTTCAGAATTTATTCACCCGATTATTCTCTGGTGTCCATTTACCAGAAACCGCATAGAGAACGCTGGGAGACCCACTGAGAAGCCGAACCCCTCGTTGCTGTGTCACACAGCAGCAGAAACATCGTTGAAACACGTGTCTGGGCTTTAATTATTTCATATGTCGAAAGTACGGTATAATATATGTGCTATATATATATATATATATATATATATATATATATATAAAAACACATAAAAAATTCGAAAATTGAACCAAGCAGTATATAACAGTTGCCTTAAAATGCCTTAAATATTTATAAATCAATGTATGGCGATACTAGGAAATAAATCAGCAAAATAATTATCATCTGTTTTTGTATTGGTAGTCTGAAAGGTGATATTGTTGACATTATATATTTTAATTGCAAGGAACCTATGTGTTAAGTTACACGCGCCTTACAACTGTAAGGGGTGAACTTTTAATGGATCAGCCTTCGGACGACAAAGCCCACATTGAAGAGGATGGTGTTATTATCTTATTTTCCTTAAGAAGCACATTAAATACCAGGTGAGTACAGAGAGACCGATGTTAATATTTTTCTTCCTTATGGATTGCCAGTACATAAGCAATTCGTATTTCATCATGTCCATTTTAGAGGGGCAAAATCTTTATAACAGTTTGAGATGCGCTGGCGTTCTCAGTAGTTACAAAGACTAACTTGGCATTTCTACAAATTTAGGGTATTTAAATGAATTTAAAAAGTTTAAAATTCACCTTCGGGAAAATTATATATTCTTCCATGGGTTCATCACGTGCATTCGAGAGTGAAAGACGTTGTTTGGTTAACCACAATTTACGTATGTGTGGGCTTCTGTGCAATAGAAACTGTGGATAGATTTTTGCAATACCAACGAGAGTGGATGAGTGATTCCCGATCTTCCAAATGTTTTGTTTGGAAGCTTTATAATTGCCAAAATCTTGGCTCGCAGGGTAATTCTGCACCTATGAAAGATATTGAGCATGATATGATTGCGCACCAAACACACCCCAGATATCGCGTTCTCTTTTATTCGGTCTAACTCAATAGAGATATTTTAAAAGATTCAGTGTGAAGGTAGATTAAATGCGATTTCCTTGTGGAATCTCAAAGGAAGAAGAGGAGTTAGTCTGGTTATGATTAATAAGCGTCTGAAATTGTGGGTGTATTTTTCATTTACTTCGCTTCGGAGACTGGAGATTAATGATCGCTTCTCTCATGATGCTTCACTTTCTGCCTTTTCCCTGTTGGATCGACTGTCTGGCTGCGTCGGCTGTGCACCTCGCCGTTGACTCTGTCGCCTTCGCCGCTCCCGCTAACAGGCTGGGTGGTTTAATGTTCAAAACAAAATTACGCCTAACTTTACCATTTGCACGCTATGCCGTCAAATGCTGAGAAATGTTTTTGGTTTAGACGGGCTACAGGTTAACCTGACATGTGCGCACTTTAGATGCACGTATTCAATTTGCCCTGTGCAACATTAAATGGAGAAGCTTTATGCACATTCGAACATTTTATGACTGTGCACCAAACACCCCCAAATGCCAATCTCTCTTTCGTTTCGATGCACACTAAAAATGTTCAGAAAAACACAATCTGAAGGGAGTTAAACTACAATAACCAGATAAATCCCAATGGAAGAAGAGCCGTTCAATAGGAGAGGATGAATACCAAATGACATGTTTGGGTGACATTTCGTTTACTCCCTTTCAGAGACTGGAGATTAATGATGGCTGCTCTAACGAGGCATCACTCTTTGCCTTTTTGCTGTTGAGCCGCCTGTCTGGCCGCGAAAGATACGCAACTCACCGTTACGTCTGTTATCTTCGGGGCTCCAGCTAACGGGCTGGGTGGTTCAGGTTACACAACAAAATTACACCTTATTAGAACATTTGCACGCTAGACCGTCAGATACTGAGAACTGGTTTTTAGTTTAGACTGACGACATGTTTATCTGACATGTGCGCACTTAAAATGGACGCATTCAATTTGCCTTGTGCAACATGAAATAGAGTAGTTGTATTCACACTTGTCTTGTATGGTCATGAAGTATTGGCTTCCGCGTGAGATGTCGAATAACTCTCTGTAACTTTCCGTGTATAGTGATTGGCGTAAAATCAACAGCCATTTCGGGTTAGAGTTGACAAAAGGCGACAGTCAGTGCACGAAGCAGAAATTCTTTTTTGAGTTTATTTTTAGTTGGATAAATTTATATAACAACCACACCACCGTGTTATAATTTGTTTCCTTTTTGATATGAGGTCTCTGTATCCCCGTTTTTTTACAGTTTACATATTGCATACGGAACTCGCATGTCCCGTTCGTCTTTAAGACTCAACCGGCGACTCCGCTACCGCGAGTCCAAAAGGGAAATATGCACTACCCATGAGGTTTACGGAGACTGATGTGGACATTTTTGGCGTGGTAGCCGTCATCAGCAGAACTAACTGTCTGAAACCATGTTGCAAAAACCAGGACCTCCAACACAGCAAAAAATCCTGCTGATGACATACATGACATTGAAAGGTTTTGAGAACGTGTTTAGATTTCGCTTGTCACACTGACTAGTAATTAAACACGACACCATTCTTCCATTCTATTGGCGTTTTTGTGGCTTCTGATTGCAAATATTCAGGGAAATATAAATTTAGGCACTATGCATTTACTGGTTGTTCGAACAGGGCATAAGAATCTTTAAATGTTGTTACATAGGACCTGAATGTTGGCATTTATTGAAGAAACAGACCTAAGCGTTCCAAAAATAACGATCGGGTTACTATCTTTATACTGTGTTTAAAGCGTGATGAGTGATTTGCAGTATGCTTTTGATAACGAAGAATGACGATCGTAAAAACACATTATTCCTGGGATGCAAATGACATAAAAGACACCTCGGATCTCAGGAATTTGGCTAGTTAATTTGTATTAAATGGAAAGTCTTAATTAAGTTTGGACCAGTTTTGTATACTGGGAATTTGAACACATATAATTTAAAAATTGCAATCACCATAAATTTTAGTAAATAGCTTTTAGTTGTTTAAGCATGACACAGGGCATTAGGATGAATACCAAGGGCCTAACAAACAAGGCATATTTAATAATTCTAAATAGCCAGTCAATTTTCTGAATTAACCTGCGCCTTGAGATTCGCTTCTCAAATTTACATTTTAGTTTTATTTTCGTTGATATTCTCTGCTGACAAAATTTTACGTAAACTGGGGCTAGTTGTTTAGGTGTCATATGCGCACTTCTTATGAACCCATGCAATCTGCTTGTCCAAAATGTGATATTTCAGTTTATTTTACTCTTATCATATATAATTCTGAAACGTTTGGCGTACGAGTGTGGCGTTGATCAACTATTTTTCCCTTACCGTCTAAAATAAGTAGAATCAGGTCAACCACTGTTAGGCTTCCGGACAACAAAACGTTTGAGCCATTACACGAAGCAGAAATTCTTTTTTCGGTTTATATTTAATAGAATAAATTTATTGTCCAACCTTACTCCACCACTTTTTACTTTGCTTTCGTTTCCAATGTGAGGAATGTGTATCTTAGTGCCTCTAAGCGCTCACATATCGATAATGGTACTTGCAGGTCCCGTACATCGCTTATCATTGCCTGGCATCTCTTACATCAGCCACGCTATCGCGAGTCATTTAGGGCAGGTATGCAATGCCCATGAGGTTAACGGAGACTGGATTGGACAATTTCTGCATTACTAACCGTGATCAGCAGAACTGTATGTCTTCAACCGTATTGCAAACACGAGTATCTAGATCTCAGGAAAACATCCTGCTGCAGATAAGAAAACATGTTTGGTTTTTTTGATGACGTATTAAAATTTCGCCAATAAGTATGCCTACTTATTGTAAACGGCCAAAATTGTTCCAAGCTAGTGGCGTTTCAGCAGATTGTAAATGCTGATATATATATATATATATATATATATATATATATATATATCTATATATATATATATATATATATATATATATATATATATAGTCCATACACGAGAAACCCCAAAGAGAACGCTGGAGAACACACTGAGGAGCCGAA